>ML848027.1:0-23004 GCA_009831015.1 Picea engelmannii | reverse complement strand
AATAAAATATTATTCCAGGCCTAAGCCCCCTAGGCTTAGCCCCTAAGCTCCACACTTAGCCCCTTTCTCACCTTCCAGCCCCTAGTTCCTTGCCCCTTCTGTGGACGCTCAGTCCCCCATCACTCATTCATCGTGGTCGGTCTTCACTAGCGGTATTTATATTTTATTAATTGACCTGCATACATACAAGTACATTAACAGGCTCCTGGCCTTCAACACTTAGGCTCCCTGGCCTAACAAAACTCATAAGCCTACAGCTTATGCAAAACTTGGCTCACCAGCCTATAGAACATATTTACAATTCTTTGCATATAACATGATCTGTAGCGGGGCTCGGCCTTGGGGACACTACAATCTTATTGACGACCTCTGTCTGGCCATCAATTTGGGGATGGAAAGTTGTGGACTTGGTGAGCTTGGTGTCTAGCATTGACCAGAGGCTGGACCAAAATATACTGAGGAACCTGCTGTCCTGATCTGAGATGATAGACCGTGGGATACCAAAGTGTACCCACACTCGTTCAAAGAAGAGTTTAGCAGTGGCTTCTGCTATGTTATTCTTCTTGCAGGCCGCCATAATGGCCATCTTCAAGAATCTGTCGACGACCACGAAAACACAGTCATTGCCATGGTTAGTAGAAGAAAGGCCTGACATGTAATCCATGGATATGGATTCCCAAGGTCGACTAGGGGTAGGTAGCAGAGTATAGAGGCATGGCTTCTTGATGGTCGGTTTGGAAATAATGCAGGCAGTGCAGGATTTGATGTACTTCCCGACATCATGTCAAAGGTTTGGCTAATAGAAATACTTCTGGAGTACTACCACTGTTTTCATGACCCCAAAATGCCTAACGACCCGACTGTAGTGCGCTTCCCAAATCGTCTTGGCACGCTCGCTTGAAGGAACACAAAGGTATCCCAGGTGACATAGTAGTGCATCCTGGAGGTGAAAATTTGGAACTCGGTTACCCTCCAAGGGCGTCTTGTATGTGTGGCCAAATTTTGGATCACTCTTGTAGAGAAGTAGCCAATCAGAAGTCTCGTGCCCACAAGAGTTGAGCATGATGGTTATTGCCATGATTGGTGGTCGGTTGAGACAGTCTGCAACATTATTGGTGTTGCCCTTCTTGTACTTGATGTTCAAATGAAACTGTTGCAGATATGTGGACCACTTCTGATGGTGATCATTCTGCAACTTCCCTTGTGTATGTATGAATTGCAGGGGTCGGTGGTCTGTGTGGATGATCGTTTCCTTCACGAAAATGTAATGCTTCCATTGTCGGCAAGCCTGCACAATGGAATGCATTTCTTTGTCATAAGTGGGATACTTTTGGACTGTGTTGGACAGTGTCGCACTGTGATATTCCATTGGATGCCTCTGTTGAGTAAGAACTACCCCAATAACATAGTCAGAGGCATCTGTCTCGATCTCAAATGGTTGTTACAAGTCTGGTAATGTGAGCACTGGGGCACAACAAAGACGATGTTTCAATTCTATGAATGCCTTCTGTTGAGATTCCAAACAAAATAATTTTTCTTTCAATCCTCCCTTGGTGACTTGACTTAAGGGCCAAGTGATATGAGAGAATCCCAACACGAACCTGCGGTAGAAGATAGCAAGACCCATAAAGCTATGAAGTTTTGTTAGAGTGGTCGGGGATGGCCAATCCCGGATAACTTGGATCTTGGTTGGATCCACATACACCCCATGCTCATCAATAATGTATCCCAGATACTGAACTTGGGTCATTCAAAAAGTGCACTTCTCCAGATTGGCACACAACTTGTGTTTCCGCAATGTTTGGAGGACTTGTTGGATGTGGCGGAGGTTCTCTTCCCAATTCTGGATGAAGAACAGGATTTCATCCAAGTACACTACTACAAATGACTTTTTGAATGGCCACAAGATGTCATCCATCATCCTCATGAAGTTTGAGGGAGCATTCGTCAACTCGAAAGGCATGACCAGCCATTCGAAAAGGCCCTCCTTGGCTTTGAAGGTAGTCTTCCACACATCAGACGGTTCGATTGGTACCTGGTGATACCCGAAATTCAATTTGATCCCCTTTGAGTTGGTCCAGAAGGTCATCAATTCGTGGGATCGGGTACCTATTCCGGACAGTGATCTTGTTCAACACCCGATAGTCAATATAGAGTCTCCAAGTCCCATCCTTCTTCTGCACCAACATGATTGGGCTCCAACGGGGCGATGAACTTGGCCAGATGTGACCTTTCTGCAACAACTCCTGGATCTGCCTCTTGATTTCATCGTTCTCCAAAACAAAGCTCCGATAGATCAGTCCATTGGGCAGCGGCGCACCTGGGGTCAGATCGATGGGGTGTTTGACCTGATAGTGCAGAGGCACCCCTGCGGGCAAGGTGAAGATGTCCCAGTACTCCTCCACGACCTTGTCCATGTGTTGTTGTCGTGCGGAGGAGCCCTGTCTAGAGGTCGTGGCCACAATCTTCTTCTTGCCCTGAGGGCGGATCATTAGGAAAACAAATTTCTCAGTTTTGGAAATGAGCTTACTGGATTGTTTTGCAGTAACCAAAGAGATAGAGGTAGGCAGTGGTACCCCTGGTATCCTGTACAACTTATTTCCCAAGGTAACAATTGTTAGCAAAATTACTTGTCTTCGGCATCAGGACATCCAGGTCTGCAGGTTGCACGAGGAGCGCC
The DNA here is from genome assembly GCA_009831015.1 of Picea engelmannii. Taxonomy (NCBI): domain Eukaryota; kingdom Viridiplantae; phylum Streptophyta; class Pinopsida; order Pinales; family Pinaceae; genus Picea; species Picea engelmannii. The sequence goes on along the minus strand of ML848027.1, from coordinate 20,324 downwards.
CAAGCGCAGCGCACAGAAGAAGTCCTTTTCGGACTTAAAATCAAGCGAGTGGGCAATTCATTCTTCAACGGAAAGGATTCAGCGACAGAGCAGAACAACGGTTGATGAGTAATTGCAGATTAGCCGAGTCATGCCAAGTATAGCGCAAAAGTGTTTTAAGGAAGTCAACGGTCAGAATTCTTCGGGAGGCACTCGCGAAGTTACGAGGGCCATTGATCGCGAGCAGTTCAAGCGCGGTATTATTTCTCGAACTCGGGGATTTGGGAGTTCGAAGGGCGGACCATATCCTTTAGTTGCGCGAGATTTCGAGTTGTGAAAAGTATCCGGAGGAGGTCAACCGTCGCTGACCATCGCGTCTCGAGACTTCGTGAGGGGAGAATGCCAAAGTCCGATACTCCGATTCGCGAGGTCACAAGTAGCGAAAAGCACTAATAATGGGGCCCTAGCCGATGGTTACGTATAGAGAGCGCTGACCAAAAGAGGAGCCCAGCCCATATCGCCATCTCGGGGAGCGGGAGTTTAGAGAAGGGAGCCGAGGGCCTTCAACTGACGAACTCGCGAATCGCGAGATGAAAATAACTTTTAATGACGGGCCCACAGTATCACCGAAAGTGTTTCGGGCCGTCCGATCAAAAGAGAGGTACGTGATACGGGATTAGATTCTATCGCCCCTTCGCGCGTCGCGACTTCAAAGAGCAAGGATCAGCCTCCTCCTAGCCTCGAGGCACAAAGCGTCGAAAACGCTTAGGAACTGGGCCCACGGTCTTGACGACTGGTCACTTGGGGAAAGGAAAAGAGTTATGCAAAGGTGTCGAGGCGTCGGGTTTTGCCGCAGAAGGGAATACCGCGTCCGCCAAGATCAGTTTAGTCTGACTTCGATCCTGGTCCTTGCTAAAGAATTAAATGAAGGTGAACAGAGGTAGTTGAAACCTCAGGTCCCTTATTGAATGCAAGGTATGGGGGTTCCGGCAGACAGTCTGCCCGAGACGGTCTTGTACACTGATTTTCTCCAAAGGGTCACGACTGGTCCTCATCTGATCAGAGAAAGTTTGCGCACGCCATGTTGGCCTTTAATGTTGCAACTATCTCCCCTGGAGGAGCCATGCGCAGTTAAGGTGGCGTCTGACGAAATTTTTCCGTCCGAATTCGGCTGAAGGGACACCACGCCTTGGATGGATGAACATGCCTCTGTTAGGTGAATTTTCCTGAGTATATAGACTCAGTCTTTGTATTTTGTAATCCATCGATGGTAGAGCGAAGCTCCTGATTGTAAATTTTTAGCAACACTCTAGTTCTTTGGTTATGCATCTGTATGCGAGATTTCTTGTTTTATGACAGACAATCTTTCTTACTCCATATAATTTTCATCTTATGCTAAGAGAGTTCGTGAATGACTAATTCATGTGAATTATTGCAATCATGCTATGATAAAGGATTTATTGTTGCATTGTTGTATTCTCCGGTGTTTTGCGTTTGAATGTAAGAAGATATTGCGTTTAGATGTCTTCTCCTACAGTCTGTTAGAAACCTGATGTTTACGACAAACCTTTGCATCTCTCCGATACAAGTCTTCCTCCTACTCACCCTTACTACAACTCACTGTCTGAAGTTTGATCAAGACCGCACTTGCCCATGCATGCCTAGCCTAGTTTCGGAGTTAGAACCGCATCGTTTTGAGTTAACCTCCATTTGATCACCCCATTAAACAAATCGTGACATAAACTGATGGGCGTCGGGCTTTGCTCCTGCTACAATCCAGGGGTGACTTCTGATGCTAACATTTCTGGCGCCGTTACCGGGGGACGAAGTTGAAAATTTTCCCCGGGATTGAATGATATTGAGCCTCTGATTCTGAAGGTGCATCAGGTATCAGAGCCTTTGAATATTTCTACTGTGCACCTGGCGACTCCATTGTGACGACTCCACTGTGGCGAACCTGTCGTGTTAATTGTGGCTTTCAGAGGTAGACACACACAGTCTCATCCACAACTGCCTCTAGCTACACCTGGAATTGATCCAGAGGTGGTTCTCAGAAAAGGAAAGGCCCCTGAAGAAGAAGCTTCCACCGCCGAAACAGATAATCCGCCATCTCCTTCTGTAAGAAATCCATTCTCTCCTCCTCGGTTTATTAATAGACCTCCTTCAGGGGTTTCTCGTTTCCTGAATTTTGGGAGTGTTCCTGCTGAGTTTTCCCCTCTTGGTCTGGGATTGGAGGGAGAAATCCTTGTCACTCCCCTCTCCTCTGAAGCTGTACCTTGGCGTAGACCTAGGACTACAGAATATTTCCCCACTCCTGCACATCGTTAGCCTTCTCCTTAAATCCCCTTTTGTTTCCCATCTTGCTCCGAGACTCATTCCCAGTAGCCCCTTCGCGAACTCCTTCTCCTCCAAGTTATCCTCCAACTAATATTCCTATGGCTGGTGCTAATCCCCCTCTAAATAGAATGAACGCCATAGTCACTGCCAGATACGCTCCCTTAATCCTACCTCATCCTATGAATCCTCTCCCTACTGGAGATTACTTGAAGTATATGCCAAAGTTCACTAGGGAAGGGGACGTAACCGTGGAAGAGCATCTGGCTGCTTTCTACAGTTATGCAGACAACCTGAACATTGAAAATGAAGATGTCTGGATGAGAGTCTTCGTCCAGAGCTTGGATGGCGAGGTGATTAAATGGTTTAGAGGATTGGCCCCCAGATCTATTGTTGGGATCGAAGCCCTAGATAGTGCTTTCCTGAGGCAGTGGGGCGATAGGAAGGATTTCATGTATTACATGACAGAGTTCAGATCTTTGAAGAAGATGGATGGAGATTCTATCTTCGACTTCTCCAAAAGATTCAATAAGATGTATAACAAAATTCCTGTCGAAATAAAACCCTCAGAAGCCTCAGCCAAGATTTCTTATGCTAGTGCATTTGGCCCCGATTTCTGTCTGTTACTAAGAGAAAGAAGAGCCACCTCCTTAGCTCAAATGCGAGATGAAACCATAGAAGTGGAATCCAATGTATTAGCAGCTGATAGACTGAGAAACAAGGCCGATGCAGACAGAAGAAAGGGAAGGTCGGAAGCCTCAACTTCTGGCCCATCGGTGCCCCACCCTCAAGTGGATGAGCTGACCAGGATGGTGAAGTCTCTGTCTGCAGAGATGGAGAGAATGAAGGTGGAAGGGAGGCAAGCATACAAGGGCCCTCAGAACACCAAAAACAAAGGAGGTTTCAGGAGGCCAAACAATTTTACTCCCCCGAATGTACAAAGAGAAAGGGGAAGAGACAGAGAAGACTAGAAAATTCAGGCCCCTTTTCAAAACAATTTTGTGGCCGAAGAAGAAGAAGGGGGAACAGAAGAAATTGATCCTGAAATCCATTGCCTCGGAGACACTCCTCCTTTTCCTCATCTCACTCAATCAGCATACGAGGAGTCTCTCATGGACAGTCAGCTAAATGAACTGAGCAAGGAAGGCAAGGCTAGTGGCAGCCAAAGCAGGTATGATCTGAGGTCTAAAAGAAAGACAGTAGCACCGGATGTTCCTGATCGGTCCACTAGAAAAGAGAATCCTGCTAATGAAGTAACGGATAGTCACAGAGGTAAGAAGACCCGATCCCTCTCTCCCATAGTTCAGATTCATGTTCCTGAAATAAGAGAAATCCAAAAGCTTACACCTTCTTTTAATTTCGAGCATGAAATTCAGAAAATCAAAATCCCTGTGCCCCTAACCGAGTTGATTAAACATGAAGGGTTCAAGAAATGCTTCTCTGAGCTTTTACAGTCCGAGGTCTCATGCCTTCCCACAGACTCCATCAATTTGCAAGATGAAAAGCCTGCATTTATTTTAGGTCCTACGATAGAAGACAGAAATGACTCATCCCCTCCCTTCTACACTTCCTTGAACATACATGACAAGGTACTGCACAACTGCTTGATGGATTCGGGAGCTTCTCACAACCTCATGCCCAAAACCGTCATGGAAGAGTTAGGGCTAGAATTCACCCGAGCCTATCATGACCTCTATTCCTTTGACTCCAGGAAAGTTCAATGTCTCGGGGTTATCAAGGACCTGGTCGTGACCTTGTTTCAGCTACCCATGAAAAGTGTGGTCATGGATATTGTAGTGGCCGATGTCCCCCCCAAGTTCGGTATGTTGTTATCAAGATCTTGGATAAAAAGACCGGGGGGAACTTTGCAGATGGACCTCACATATGCTACTATCCCAGTATTTGGAGGAGAACATAGGAGGCTATATAGGGAAGCCCAGTTAGCCTATATAATCAGTGATGAAGCTAATCCCACCAACCATCCCATTTTTGCCTTGGACACTGATTTAGGTTCCAGTTTACTGCAACTCACTCATGCTCCCGAGCCCCCTCTTAAACTCAGAAAGCAGCCCACCACTCCTCATGAATTTTCTCGCTCCATCACCCCCATATGGAAAATGTTTTTTGATGGAGCCTGTTCCAGGGAAGGTGCTGGTGCTGGGGTGTTGTTTGTGTCACCTTCTCAGAAAACCATTTCCCTGTCATATAAGCTGGAATTTGAAACCACCAACAATGTGACAGAGTATGAAGCTCTTGTTCTGGGTATGAGGGCTGCAAAAGAAATGGGAATTAAAGAGATAGCAATATTTGGAGATGCTGAGTTGATCATCCAGCAAGTCAGGAATATCTATCGGGCCAAGCATCCTCGGCTCAGAAGTTACAGGAACAAGGTATAGGACCTGATTGCCAACTTCTTCTCAGCCTTCAACATCTCTTTTATTCCAAGGGAGGATAATGTTGTGGCCAATTCTTTAGCTGTTTCAGCTAGCCAGTTCAAGGTTCCTCAGCCATCTATGGCCAAATATGATGTTGAGATAAAATATAGGCCCTCTGTACCGGACAATGTCAAGCATTGGAAGGTATTCGAAGATGATCTGGAAATCGAAAGATTTCTCCAATCTGTTAACGAATTTTCTGCATTGCACATTGATCAGGATCCTGACACAGAGGGTGACCCTCACCCTGAGGTGTTTTTAAATAAAATTGCTAACCACCAGATTATTCAGCTACCTAGCAATCACATTTCGAGGGGACTAATTACTTTAGAAAGATTGTTCGATGGGAATGATGTGGCAGTAAAGGATAGGCTTTCAGGTGAAGATGCTGACACAACCGAGTGCAACATTGGCACACCAGAGGAGCCTAATTTTGTCAAGTTGTCAAGGAGTTTGACCAGAGAACAAAGGGCCGAATATACTGAATTGCTGAGAGAGTTTGTTGATGTGTTCGCATGGACCTATGAAGACCTTAGGACATATGACACATCCGTCATTGAACACAAGATCCCACTGAAGGAAGGGGCTAAACCATTCAGGCAGAAGCTAAGACAGATACATCCCATGTTGTTGCCTGTCATGGAGAAAGAAGTGAAGAAGCTGTTAGAAGCCCAGATCATCGACCCCTTGAGATATTCCGAATGGGTGGCCAATTTGGTTCCGGTGAGAAAGAAGAGTGGAGAAATTAGGCTTTGTGTCGATTTCAGGAACCTGAATAGGAGCTCAAAGAAAGATAATTATCCCCTGCCCAATATGGAACACATATTGCAGAGGGTAACCGGTGCATCTAGGATTTCCATGATCGACGGCTTTTTTGGCTATAATCAGATATCGGTCATGCCTGAAGATAGGAAAAAAATCGCCTTCACCACTCCTTGGGGCACATTTATGTATGCCAAAATGTCTTTTGGGTTGATGAATGCAGGAGCCACATTTCAGCGAGCCATGGACATAGCCTTCATCAGGGAGAAAGATAAGTTTGTGGTGATCTATCTGGATGACATCACAGTCTTCTCGAGGTCTGACAAAGAGCACTGTTGTCACCTAAGAAAAGTTTTTTCGAAGTGTCGGAGGTTTGGCCTTTCTCTAAATCCCAAGAAATCTTTGTTTTCTATGGAGGAGGGGAAGCTATTAGGCCATGTAGTATCAGCAGAAGGAGTGAGGATTGATCCTAGCAGAGTGGAGGCAATTCGGACCCTGTCGCTTCCCAGGTCAAAGAAGGAAGTTCAGGCCTTTTTGGGGAAGATTAATTTTTTGAGGAGATTCGTCTCGAACTTTGCTGAGCTGGTAAAGCACATCACAACCATGCTCAAGAAGCGAAATGAAGTGAAATGGACCGCTGAACCCAGGGAATATTTTTTCCAAATAAAAAAGGCATTGACTGAGGCACCTGTGCTGATCAATCCTGACTATTCCAAAGATTTCCTAATCTTCTCTTTCACTTCTTTTGATACAGTAGCAGTGGTCTTGTTGCAGAAAAATGAGGAAGGGTGAGAGCAACCCATTGCCTTCTTCAGCAAGGCATTAAGAGATGCAGAGGTCAGATATGAAATCATGGAGAAACAGGCCTATGCCTTAGTGAAAGCTCTCAAAGATTTCAGAGTCTATGTCTTTCACTCAAAAGTGATCGCATACGTTCCTTTAGCCTCTGTGAAAGACATCCTTGTACAACCCGACATTGATGGGAAGAGGAGTAAATGGATAGCCAAGATCCTAGAATTTGACTTGGAAATAAGGCCTACCAAATTGATCAAAGGTCAAGGCTTAGCCAAGCTATTGGTTGAAGCTAATCGCAAAGCTTTGGGGGTGGACTTCATCAATGCACGATCAGAAAATCAGCAGAATCAGTTGTCCAATGAAGACCCTCAAACAGAACCCCTGTTGGCTCGATGTCCTTGGTATAAGGATGTCATATATAGGAGTTGCGGCCCCCAGATGGCCTGCAAAGAAACAAAGCAAGAGCTCTAAAGCTCAAGGCAATCAGGTACTGCCTTATCGATCAAATTTTATACTGGAAAGACCCCCTGGGAGTGCTTTTAAAATGCGTGAATTCACAAGAAGCCTATATGATCACGGCTGAATTTCACAACAGCCTATGTGGGGGGCACCATTCCTGGAAGACCACAGCCCACAAAATTCTTAGAGCTGGGTACTACTGGCCCACCTTGTTTGCTGATGTCCATATAGGAGTTAGAGCCTGTATCCCATGCCAAAGATTTTCTGGAAAGCAACAACTCAAGTCCCTGCCTTTAAAGCCTGTAATTGTTTCGGGACCTTTCCAGCAATGGGGCCTAGATTTCATTAGAGAAATTCACCCTGCTTCCAGTGGGAAACATAGATGGATCCTGACCGCCACCGATTTCTTTACTAAGTGGATTGAATCTATCCCCACCAGGAGTGCTTCCCATAAGGTAATCATCGGGTTCCTGGAAGACCTCATCATAAGGTTCGGCTGCCCAAGAAAGATTGTTACTGACAACACAACCTCTTTCAAGGTTGAGTCGTTAGTCAAGTTCTGTGAACAGTTCGGGATCAAACTGATTCACTCCACCCCGTACTATCCCTAGGGCAATGGTTTAGCAGAGTCCTCCAACAAAAGCCTAATAAAGATCATCAAAAGATTACTGGAGGATAACAAAAGGGCTTGGAATTCGAAGCTGAAATTTACTCTATGGGTCGATCGGGTGACCACAAAGAGATCTATAGGCATCTCCCCTTTCCAGTTAGTTTACGGAGCAGAAGTTGTCTTCACTTCTCAGCTGGCCATTCATGTAGCTAAATTCTTCCAGGACTATCAAGAAGAGCCCAATGACATGATCAGAAGGATTCATCAACTGGTAGAAGTCCAGCAGGCTAGAGAGCAGGTAATGGACAGAATTCAGGATCATCAGCAAAAGATCAAGCAGGTTTTCGATAAGAAGGCCAAGAAGGAAGAATTTTGGATAGGAGACCTGGTGCTGAAATGGGATGCTCCTAAACAAGATAAGGGCAAGCACAGCAAATTTGAATCCCTGTGGATCGGGCCTTTCAAAATCTCTGAGGTTTTCTCAAATAACACGTACATGTTGCAAGATTTGGAAGGTGAAGAAGTTTTTAGCAGCCCAGTAAATGGGCATTTTCTTAAAAAATGCTTTGTCTGAGCCTTCAATGGCTCCTTTGTTTGTAAATATTGTCATTTTGACTCTTTGTTCATTTTTATTTTTATTTTTCGACTTAGTAAATGACTCCATAGCCCAACAACAAGGCACTGGAACTGCAAAATGAGTCCTTAGAGCATCACAGGGACGACTCTATCCCCCATGGAGCCTAATGTTAGCAACATTACTTGACTTCAGCATCAGGACATCCAGGTTTGCAGGTTGCACGAGGAGCGCCCAAGTGCAGCGCACAGAATAAGTCCTTTTCGGACTTAAAATCAAGCGAGCGGGCAATTCATTCTTCAACGGAAAGGATTCAGCGACAGAGCAGAACAAAAGTTGATTAGTAATTGTAGATTAGCCAAGTCGTGCCCAGTATAGTGCAAAAATGTTTTAAGGAAGTCAACGGTCGGAATTCTTCGGGAGGCACTCGCGAAGTTACGAGGGCCGTTGATAACGAGCAGTTCAAGCGCGGTATTATTTCTTGAACTCGGGGATTTGGGAGTTCGAAGGGTGGACCATATCCTTTAGTTGCGCGAGATTCCGAGTTGCGAAAAGTGTCCGGAGGAGGTCAACCGCCGCTGACCATCGTGTCTCGGGACTTCACAAGGGGAGAATGCCAAAGTCCGATACTCCGATTCGCGAGGTCACAAGTAGAAAAAAGCGCTAATACTGGGGCCCTAGCCGACGGTTACGTATAGAGAGCGCTGACCAAAAGAGGAGCCCAGCCCGTATCGCCATCTCGGGGAGCGGGCGTTTAGAGAAGGGAGCCGAGGGCCTTCAACTAATGAACTCGTGAATCACGAGATGAAAAGAACTTTTAATGACGAGCCCACAGTATTGCCGAAAGTGTTTCGGGCCATCCGATCAAAAGAGAGGTACATGATGCGTGATTAGATTCTATCACCCCTTCGCACGTCGCGACTTCAAAGAGCAAGGATCAGCCTCCTCCTAGCCTCGAGGCACGAAGCGCCGAAAACGCTTAGGAACTGGGCCCACGGTCTTGACAACTGGTCACTTGGGGAAAGGAAAAGAGTTATGCAAAGGTGTCGAGGCGTCGGGTTTTTCCGCAGAAGGGAATACCGCGTCCGCCAAGATCAGTTCAGCCTGACTTCGATCCTGGTCCTCGCTAAAGAATTAAATGAAGGTGAACAGAGGTAGTTGAAACCACAGCTCACTTATTGAATGCAAGGTATGGGGGTTCCGGTAGATAGTCTGCCCAAGATGGTCCTGTACACCGATTTTCTCCAAAGGGTCACGGCTGGTCCTCATCTGATCAGAGAAAGTCTGCGCACACCATGTTGGCCTTTAATGTTGCAACTATCTCCCCTGGAGGAGCCATGCGCAGTTAAGGTGGCGTCTGACGAAAGTTTTCTGTCTGAGTTCGGTTGAAGGGACACCACGCCTTGGATGGATGAACATGCCTCTATTAGGTGAATTTTCCTGAGTATATAGACTCAGTCTTTGTATTTTGTAATCCATCGATGGTAGAGCGAAGCTCCTGATTGTAAAGTTTTAGCAACACTCTAGTTCTCTGGTTATGCATTTGTATACGAGATTTCTTGTTTTATGATAGACAGTCTTTCTTACTCCATCTAATTTTCATCTTATGCTGAGAGAGTTCATGAATGACTGATTCTTGCGAATTATTGCAATCATGCTATGATAAAGGATTTATTGTTGCATTATTGTATTCTCCAGTGTTTTGCGTTTGAATGTAAGAAGATCTTGCATTTAGATGTCTTCTCCTACAGTCTGTTAGAAACCTGATGTTTACGACAGACCTTTGCATCTCTCCGATACAAGTCTTCCTCCTACTCACCCTTACTACAACTCACTATCTGAAGTTTGATCAAGACCTCACTTGCCCATGCATGCCTGGCCTAGTTTCGGAGTTAGAACCGCATCGTTTTGATTTAACCTCCATTCGATCACCCCATTAAACAAATCGTGACATAAACTGATGGGCGTCGGGCTCTGCTCCTATTGCAATCCAGGGGTGACTTCTGACGCTAACAAAAATAACAGCGCGAGGTTGGGACTCATACACAACATGTCACTTCCACTAGTATGGTTGGCCTAATAATACATCACAAACATCAAGAGGAGCAATGTCACATAATACCTCATCAGTGAAGGGCTTGATGTTGTAGGGAAGGCGACACTGTTGACTGACGTAGAGATCTTGTCCTTGGTTAAGCGACCTGATGGTGTACGGTTGTGAGTGTGTTGTGATCGGGAAGCCCAACCGCTTCACGACCTCTGCTGAAATGAGGTTCTTTTGGCTCCCACTGTCGACAATGAATTGTAGCGGGGAACCCTTTACCCACATCTAGGAGTGGAAGAGACGCTCCTCCTCCTTTGAATCTTCTAGTTCTTCCTTTTGGATATTCATGGTGGCAACAGTGGTGTTGGGCTCCGCATCGATAATCTGCTTCCCTATGTCATTCCCCTTCTCAGGTTCTGATTCAATGTCGGAGCATGCATTTGATTCAGAAGCCCTCATCTCAGCCACCAGTGATTGTTTGGCTCGACACTCGCTTGTGTTGTGAGTGGAGCTCTTATGGAACTCACACCACTTTCCCGTGTCCTTCTTCAGCTTCGTGGTGTTATTCTTTGCTTGCGGATTTGGTAGGATGTCTTGAGCCGCCATGCCTTGGCTTTGTCCTTTGTTCTGCGGATTGGGGGCACCTTTTGCTTGCTTTTGATTCGCAGATCCAAAGTTTCGCTTCTTATGTTTGACTTTATGCTCAATCTTGGTAGCATACCGGTATGCTGTACCAAGCGAGGAGATGTCGAGGAACTCCATTTCCTCCTGAATGTATCTGTGCAGAAAATTGCGATACTTCAGCACCAAATGTTTCTCCGAATATTTGATACCCAAATTTGTGCGCAAGGTATGGAATAGATTTGTCAACTCATGCACATCTTGATCCATTTGTTGTCGCAACATAGTCCATTGTATGTACTTGTCCTCATAGCTCCCCACGGGATAATATTGTTCCTTCATGGCGTCTTGGAAAGAATTCCAAGTGGGTACGGTCGAGAACAGAGAGGGTTCCTCCTCGTCCTTTTTCTCATAGTAGGTTTCCCACCAGTCCTTGACATGGAGTGTAGCTTTGAGCATTGAAAAAATAATCTTCTCTCTGTCAAAAAAGTCATGAAACGAGAAATATCCTTCTAATAGATTCAACCATCTATCTACTACGTCTGCATCTATTTGGCCATGAAATATGGGAATGTCAAAGTTTACTTGTACCTTAAAAGGGGTTGCGCCTCCACAATGGCTGCTGGATGTAGATGTGTCACCAGTGGGCAATCGTTGAAGGATCTGAGTGAAGTTATCCATCATCGTGTTCCTTTGTTTTTCAAGGCCCTGCTCGAGCAATATTTTGATAGGATCTCCTGCTCCCTCGTCTTTCTTTTCGTCCCCCATGGGCGGTCGTCGGGGTTTGCGAGGTTGATCTTGCAAAGGTTCAACCAGATCGAGCCCTAACTCCTTAGACCCCAACCTCGTTGGGGACATGCAAAGAAGGATCGAGAAAAAGTAGACCGCTCTGATACCATTGATCCGAATTTATGCAGGAACGCAATAGAATACACAAATAACCATGAATACAAATATGCAGCAGAAATAACACTTCATTTCATTAATATCAAAGAACTGAAACTTGTTTACAAACAAAATGGAAAAAAACTAGCTAGAGCGCTGGTAGCTTATCTCTGAGAAGAGATGTAGCGACTACAGGCCTATGAAATTTGTGTTACAATGAGGCTCAAAGGCCTATATATTATTGAGAAACAATGGAAACACTAAACATCCAAAAACCTAACCCTACGAGATGAAACGCCAGAATCTGGGCCCCGTCGAGGTAAATTGGTACATCAATTTCCCGAGGTCGTAACTTTGGCATACTATCTCCGTTTGACGCACATGATACATCGTTAGAAATATCTATCCGAGGAATACACCGTTGAAAGTGAATGTCGAGCTCAAAACGGGCTCGTATGCGCTAGATCTTTGATGCCCAAAAACCATCATTTAGGGCCTCAAAACGGCTCCCGTAGTTCAGGACCCGAAAATCTGCCAAAAATAGTAAATTGTGCTACAATTAAGGAAACTGAAAAACTGAAAGAAACAATGGTGGGGGTCCAAGTGGAATAGGCAGGTGGCCACCAATATCCACCTAGATCAGGTCTTGACTAAACTATTGGGGAATCATGGAAGACACCATTTTGCAGAATAAAGATACTATTAAAAAAATGTCAAATCAAAATTTAAGGAGAAAATGTGGTGTGATAAAGAGTTAGAGGAAAAAAGAAAATTAATGTATTATAAGGATGTAATCAACCCTAATCTAGAAGATCAAAATTATCTATTTGTTTTGCCAAGTGTAAAGAAAAAAATAAGCATTGCTAAGATAAGAACAAATTCTCATGAGCTCCATAGTGAAATTAAGCGTTGGTGAATTCCTAAAACACCTTGGGATGAAAGAGTGTGTCACCTTTGTGACACTAAGAAGGTTGAAGATTAAAATCACTTTCTCTTATACTATCCAGCCTATACCCATATTAGATCTCATTTTCAAAATATTTGTCACACTACCAATCTTCCTAACCTTTTAACTCAACAAAAGTATGGTGATCTTGGAAAGCTTCTCCTAATGTTTTTCAACCAATTTGGTCTTAGTGGACGTTAATCATCATCATCATCATTTATTTTTAAATTTTTCTACTTTATTTATTAATTAATTTATCATCTTTTGACTAAATTTCTCTTTATTTATTAATTCATTTTTCATGATTTGACTTAATCTCTCTTTATTTATTAATTCATTTATCATATACTATCATCTAATTTTGTCTCTCATATGAGAAAACAAAAACAATTAACCCAAGAAAGAGCAAATCCTAACATATGAGATATGATTAAAGAGCTAAAAGAAAAACTAACTCATAATTTGTCCCTAATTAGTTTAGAAAATAAATTGGATATCAAATCCATCAAAGAGGAAATAAATGAATCATGAGTGTAACAAAAAAAATCTTGAACCTCATAATTTTTTGTATAAAACAACAAGAAGATGAGAACAAACTAGCAATAGTAAAAGAATAACTAAAAAATAAATTACAAATTGAAACAAAGAGGCTTGGAAAAATAATTTAACATAAAGATAGATTGACCTTTGTCTAATGACCATAAATATAACATACTCAAGTAAATCTCCAATCCCCAAGCTTAAAAGGGTTAGGAATATTTATAAATGAAGACCTCATTCCAGAAGACCAAGTTAAATTAAAGAAGGAAGTTCAAAAGATAAAAGAAGGAACAATAATTAGAAAGCTAAAAGATATTATTAAAGATAAAGACCAAAAATATAATAATAAATAGGAATTGGGAACATATAAATAAAATTATAAAGAATTCCAAGTAATAATCATCATATTATTTATTGATTTATTAATGTTTTTAGTTTGAATAAGTTAATATTTTTCATTTTCATTTTGATTCTTAATTAAATTTTTAATTAAATTTAACTATTTCTTTTTAAATTTAATAATTTTTTTCAACAATTTTTTTTTGGGTTAATTCTATAACTTCCTTTATTGATAGCTTTCTCTTTAATGCTACTTAGCACGTTGAATATTGCTAGCCTATATAATCTTAAGCTTTTACAAACTTCACCCTACCAAGTTCTTACCTGAGAAGCTTCACCTTATAGAAAAATTAATTAAAAAACATGAACTTGAACTTGAACTTGAACAAATTGATAGCTTCAGTTATATTTGCACAAGAAAAAGAGCATAATTACTTTTTCTTTTTTAAATATAAACACATTTTTTTTAATGTAATTATAGATTTCTTAGCTGCACTCCGGTTCTATATTGTGTTTTTAGTTATTTAAAATAATGAATATTATTGAATAATTCTCGTACTTCCATGGTTGGTTGGTTGTTGGGCTTTGCCCTTTTCCTATCACTCCTCACATGGGTGCATTTTATTATTAATTGGGCTTTGCCTATCACGTTGCACCTGGGTGCATTTTATTATTAATTAGCTGCTATATTGGAAGAATAAGCACTTCCATTCCACCTTTTGATTCAATAATTTTATTATTAGTCCTGCCAAAGCAGGATTATAGCTTTCTGTTAGAGTTGAACTTTATTGACTTTTTTTATTATTTGAGGTTGTTTTTTATAAGTTTTTTTAAAAATGTTTATTAAAAAACTGTTTTTTAAAAACCAAAATACTATTAAAATTTTATAAATTTTTCTATTATTTTTATTTTTATTTTTTATTGGTTTAAAGATGGTCATGTAACACGCAGGACTATAGCTTTCGGTTAGAGTTGAATTTTATTTAATTTTTATTATTTGAGGTTGGTTTTCCTAAGCTTTTTAAAAATGTTTATTAAAAAGAATTTTTTTAAAAACCAAAATAATATTTAGAATTAAAATATATATATTATTATTATTTTTTTTTTTTATGGGTTTAAAGATGGTGATGCAACAATGTCCTCGGTGTATATGAAATATTTCTATTTGTGATGTGACAATTTCCTCTAGTGTATATGAAATATTTTGAGTTTTTGTGAAAAGGGTGATGTGACATAATTGTAATTTCCCATTGTGTATATAAAATATTTTTGAGTATTTGTTAAAGGAAATAATTAAGCAACCAAGTTGAGAATGAACATCCTCACCCTCCACGTTACAGAATATGTTATGCATGCACCCTCGACCTAGTAGGAAATCCTCTTCCTCCACTTTCCTGCCTACATCTTCCACCTAGTAAGAGATTTGAAATCCTCTCCCTCGATTTTCCTTCCTACATCTTCCACCTCGTAAGAGATTTGTGGACCCTAATTGGCGTTAGGGTCTCTAGATCAATTTTCCTTTCCCTTACCCTCTGATAGGTCCATGATCGTTGCATCATCTACCCACTATCCAAAATGAAAATAACATTACATAGATTCAGGTTGGGTGAGTAATATCATGATCAATGCTTCTCGTGACTTCAATAAATAGTACTAGCTTGAGTGGTTCACTCAGCCCCAAAGACAATGAAAGTTGCAAAAAATTCAAAGTTTGAGCATTACATGTGCGTACACTTACTCTTGCTCCCTTTGTTTATCTAACTTGGAAGTTGGGTGAATCTTGAGATCATTGCTTCTTGTGAGTTCAATAAATAGTACTAGCTTGAGATAGTAGTATCTTGAGTGGTCCACCCAGACCCAAAGACAATGAAAATTGCAAAAAAAACAAAGTTTTAGCATTACTAGTGCGTACACTTGATCTTGCTCACTTGTGTAACTGACTTACGTGAATCCTGATGCAGTCAACAACGGGGAGAATGAAAATTGCAAAAACTCAAAGTTTGAGCATTACTTGTGTGTACACTTGCTCTTGCTCCCTTATGTGACTGACTTGAGTGAATCTTGATGTACACAACAACAGGGAGAAAGCATAGAAGAAATCATCTTCATATAATTCTCGGTGATCAACAACATGAGTTGCAGGTGCATCAGTAGAAGCACCAATAAGCTGCACCCATTTGCATTGTGGAAAAAATGCATATTCAATTAAATCATGTCGTGGGTACCTAATCAAGTTCATACTCAACCTCCCAGTTGTCTGTTGTAAACTCCGGTTTGTTGACTATACATTGCCAATTGTTCTAGACAACTATACAATCAGTTAGCATTCTAACCTTGTTCTTGATTTTGCTGTTTTTTTCTTTCGCTTATATGTTATCCTTTTTCCCGAATACATACGTACTCTGTTGTCCATTCACCTCTTTCGTTTTATGCTCTGTCTCGTACTCTGTTCTTTTCTGCACATTTATAATGGTATTAGAGCATTAGAAGTAAGTCTCTTCACATTGCATGGAGAACAGTCCGCTCAGATCAAGCTAAAGCAGATCATGCTCATTTTTTGGAAAAAAGGTGGGACCTCGTGGAAAAGGGGTCAAATTTATTTTCCCATAAATTACATGGTCCCTTAATTGACCAAAAGGGGTTTAGAGTGTGTAATATCCTGAGCTCAGATATCAAGATCCAGCCAGATCCAACCCAGGAAACAAAAAATTTCTTGTAGATCTATTTTTTTTCAAGCAACAACTTCACTTTTACCAACAAATTGCAACTGCGGGAGCCATTCTTCTGCACAAATTTTCCTATCCATATTTTTTTAAAGGTAATCCTATGCATTTTCTTTTCTGTAGGAGGTTTTACTCTCATATATGTATTTTTTTTTAAATAATGGCCACTCCTAGCAATTTAAATCCCAATCAGGGTCTCATTCTTCGAGGAAAAAATTATGAATTTTGGTCCCTGAGAATGAAAAATTTCCTACAAGCAAAGGGGTGTTGGGATCCAATGCACCATGGCTATGTGGAACTTGATCCAACAAATATGGCATCCATGAACAATCAACAAAGAAATGCACAATCAGAACAAAGGAAAATACAAAATAAGGCTAAGTTATGGATTCAAAACTCTGTGGACAACTCTATTTTCTCAAAGATCACAGGTATTGTTACCTCAAAACAGGCCTGGGACATTCTTAGCACAACCTATCAGGGCAATGACAAGGTGAAAAAAATCAAGCTGCAGACCTTGAGAACACACTTTAATACTTTAAAGATGGTCGAGTCAGAAAATGTTGATACATTCATGATCAGAGTTATGGGAATAATAAACCAGATCAGGATGACTGGTGAAGCCATTCCAGATCAGAGGATTGTTGAGAAATTCCTCAGAAGTCTTCCAAAGAAATTTGAGATGGTTGTTACAACCATCCTACAATCCAAGGATTTGTCCAATTTTTTAGTAGATGAAATAATGGGTTCTCTGTTGTCACATGAGACTAGACAAAATCTGGAAGATGATTCAATGGCCCATGCCTTCAAGTCTCAATTCTCCTTTAGCAAAGGAATAAACAAAGGAAGAGGGAGAACCCCCGGTAACCATCACTCAAGTGAAGGTCACACACATCAAAATCAACAACATTAGTCTCAAAGAGGAAGAGGGAGGAGATCCAATAACAAAGCGAGCATACAATATTATTACTGCAAAAGGTATGGCCACTATGAATATGAATGCAAGAAGAAGCAAGTGTATCAGAACTTAGGAAGAGCACATGTTTCAAATCATGAAGGAGAAACTTCAGATGGGATGCTTCTCTCATGCCCCAATCCTGAAGAACAACATAAGGACCCCTGGTTGATGGACAATGGATGGAACAATCACATGACAGGTAACCAAGATTTAATTTCATGCATTGATTCTTCTATTTATTCTGATATTACACTTGGAGATGGCTCTTTAGTCAAAGTACAAGGCAAAGGAACTGTCCCTGTTCTGACTAAACAAGATGTAAAGAAAGACATACATGATGCCTATCATGTTCCAAATTTGAAACATAATTTGCTCAATGTAGGACAACTAATTGAACATGGATATAAGGTACTTTTTGAAGGATCAACCTGTAAGATCTATGATAAACCTCCCAGCAAAAGATTGATTTCTGAAATCCATATGACAAGAAATAGAATGTTTCCCCTGACTCTTAGAACTACAAATATGACCCCACCTTATGCACAAAGTGCCTCCACCTCCAATAAAGTTGTGTTATGGCATGCAAGATTTGGAAATCTACCTTTTCAGAGTCTATGTATCCTACAGAAACACTCCATGGTCAAAGGTCTAGACCTATTTTCAAAGAGAAAATCCCCCCATGTGAATCTTGCATTCTTGGAAAACATAAGAGATATAGTTTTCCACAACCCTCCAATCAAGCCAAACAACACTTAGAGATGGTTCACACTGACATTTGTGGACCAATGCAAACAAAGTCAATAGGTGGTATTTTTTTATTTTCTAACATTTATTGATGACTTTAGTAGGAAAATATGGATCTATTTCCTCAAGAACAAGTCTAAAACATTCACCAAGTTCAAGGAATTCAAGGATGAAGATGAAAAACAAAGCAGGAAGTATGTAAAAATACTTAGATCAGATGGAAGAGGAGAGCGTTGTTACAAATAATTTGCATATTTTTGCAAGTCACGAGGCATAATCATGAAAACCACAATCAGGTATACTCCATAGAAAAATGGAGTGGCCAAGAGGAAA
Source organism: Picea engelmannii (assembly GCA_009831015.1). NCBI lineage: Eukaryota > Viridiplantae > Streptophyta > Pinopsida > Pinales > Pinaceae > Picea > Picea engelmannii. Next base: position 2,243 of record ML848027.1, on the reverse strand, counting down.
AATTAGACCATAATGAATATGGCAAGGAACCTGCTCAGAGAGAAAAAAGTACCCAATTTTTTTTGGGATTGTAGCGTGTTCAGTTTATCTTCTGAACTGATCTACAACCACCACTGTCAAAATGAAGGTCCCTCAAGAAGCATGGAGTGGTACAAAACTAAATGTCGCTCATCTCAGAACTTTTGTATGCATTTCATTCGTTCACTTACCTTCAGAATTGAGGAAGAATCTTGATGATTGAAGTGATAAATGAATTTTTGTTGGCTACAGTGAAACATCCAAAGCTTACCGACTGTACAATCTGATTTCAAAGAAACTTATTCTCAGCAGAGATGTAAAATTTCTTGAAAATTAGTTCTGAAGTGAGTCTAAAAGTCACCCTATGGACAGTCCAAATCCACTATTGCCACTTCCTAAACACACAAAAAATTTAGGAAAGCATACACATCAACCTGTCCTTCCAAGATTGCAAGTACAAGGATAGCCTGAAAGTTCCGAAAGAAGCTCCTCTTCAAGAATAAATTTATCCTCTAAAGTCTGAAATCAAAGAACTCAATGCTCGAGAGAGATTTATCAGTAGTTAGATGATTATAATCAACACAATCTTTTTTCATTATTATCATGTCATCCCACATCTTTCAAAGAGGCATCTAAAGAGCAACATTTGGTTCAAGCTATGAACCAAAAAATTGACTCTATTGAGAAGAAAATGACATGGGATCTTGTTGATCTTCCAAAGCATAAGACCAACATTGGTATAAAGTGGGTTTACAATACTAAACTCAATGAAAATGGGAAGATTGAAAAACACAAAGCAAGACCTGTTGCCAAATCATTATCTCAGCAACCCGCCATTGACTTCTAGATTTTAACCTTGTACAATATTTACTGCAAACAAATTTTCAGTAAAAGAACAGAAAAGATACAATGGAAAATACAAACATTACATAGAGAATTTTCCCATGGAAACCCAAACCAGGAAAATCGACATATTCTATATTCTTTCATAGTGATACATTGTTTACAATACAATATACATATAGGAAGACAGTGGCATCCAAAAACCTGACTCAATGACCTGGATTAGTCAACAACCCTAATTCCTTCACAGAAATAGAAAACCATCGGCAAAAACCATGTGCCAAAAAACTGCCCAACAATGGACATGAAAATCAAGGCAACACGAAAAACGAGGCAAAAATGTGACACGTTTCCCGAGGAAAAAATCATTTTCTCGACGATGTTGCCCCCAAACCCCCGCACAGGGGGATTTCTCCCCCCTGCACCCCTCAAGGGGGGGCCTAGTGACCCCCCCTCAAACCCCCCTGTGTGCCCAACACAACGCAGACACTACTACTCATGCAAAGAATATAACACATACCCAACATTCTCCCACTTGTTGTTTTATTTGGATACAAGGGGCTACATGGTTACATAGTCAACAATCCAGGGAACCAATGCCCATGGATCTTCTACACCAAGAGAACTTATCAGTGCCCACAGATTTTGTTAATGAATCTGCAACGTTCTTCAAAGTGTCCACCTTCATCAGCAAAACTTTCTTTTCTTCAACCATGTCTCTCACAATGTGATATTGAATATCAATATGCTTTGTATTTGAATGATAAGTCGGGTTCTTCAGCAGAAAAATTGCACTATGACTGTCACAATCTATCCTTATAGCTTGTTGTACCAACCCAATAACTGAACATAATCTTTGTAACCATATTTCTTCCTTACTTGCGTGAGTGGATGCCATGTATTCAACTTTTGTAGTTGAAAGTTCCACTACAACCTATCTTTTGCTCATCCAACTTATTGCTCCTCCAAACAGGTTAAACACATACCCACTTGTAGATATCCTACGATCTACATCTCCATCCCATTCTGCATCAACAAAGTCATGTATATCCAACACTTTGTCCAATCCCAGTCTTCATTGGTAGCACAATCCATAGCTAGCAGTGCCACACAAATACCTAAGAACCATTTTTACTGTTGTCCAATGCTCCTTCCTTGGTTTTGACATATACCTGGTCAAAACTCCCCCTCCATGTGCAATGTCCACTCTAGTACAAACCATTGCATGCATCAAACTGCCAACTACACTCACATATGGAACAAGAGACATGTCCTCCTCCTCTTCACGTGTCTTGGGACACTGATCCACATATAACTTTACACCAACATGAATAGGAACCTTGACTGGTTTACATTCCTACATATTAAACCTCTACAATATT
>ML848026.1:45247-59659 GCA_009831015.1 Picea engelmannii | reverse complement strand
GGTGCAATCAGCGCGAAAAATCCTCCAGCAACCTGGTTCGTGGCCGTGGCATTCACATCCGGCCCTCTGTCTCACAGTAATCATTTTCCCTGCCACCGTGGAGCCTCCCAAACTGTCGACGAAACCTCGGATTTGTCCACGTGTCTTTTAGGACTGTAGAATCCGTACTATTTTCGTCGTACGGTCAATCGACCGGATGTTCCACTCTCGACACGTGGCACTATCTAAACCGCCGATCTCAGCTCTCAGGGACCGTCGGATCTAGCCGTTATATTTGTGCCACGTGGCCCCTTCGTAACTGTCCGATCTAACCGTCAGATCGGTGCCACATGGCATTTTTGGCTGTGAGATCTGACCGTCAGATCAGTTCCACGTGGCTTTATTCTGCACGTCGGATCTTGCCGCCCGATCGATGCCACGTGGTTTCTTTATGCGCGTTGGATCTGGCCATCTGATCAATGCCACGTGGCACATTTCTACGCGTCAGATCTGGCCGTCCGATTGCTGCCAAGTGGTTCTATTAGGCGCGTCGGATCTGGCCGTCCGATCTCCACCACGTGGCTTCTTTTTGCAAGTCGGATCTGGCCGTCCGATCGCTGCCACGTGGCTCTTTTTTGTGCATCGAATCAGGCCATCCGATTGCCGCCACGTGGCTCCTTGTGGACTGTGCAATCTAGCCGTCCGATTTCTGCCACGTGGATAAATTAAACACGTCAGATTTGGCCATCTGATCGCTGCCACGTGGCTCCTTCCTGGACGTCGGATCTGACCGTTTGATCTTTTCCACGTGGCTTCTTTCCGACTGTTTGATCTGGCTCAGATCTACGGCCTAGAACGGACCACGTGTCGACAAATGAATGACCGGGTTGACATACCGTACGATGAAAATGGTACGGATGTACACCTTCTATCTCCACGTGGCACGGATCCGGAGGGTACAGCTAAGCAAAGCATACGGTTTCGTGGCGCTAATCGGACGGTTTATTAATAACAAGTATACACAGGTCTACACAGCGTTCGAAAGATCCGACCCAAGTCTGCTGGAGGCAAGAAACGCCATCCTTTCCAGCAAAGTCTACAGCAGAATTATTGTACTGCATTGTATTGAGTGGTGTCAAGACTGTACGAAACATTACATATTGGCCTTTATATTACGCATCAAGAACGAGTTCTTCTCGCTGTGCGGATCGATCCGACGACTTTCAGAGTAGCGGCAATTCAAGCGAAGAAGAGCAAGAATAAGAAGTTCAGTGAGATGTAAGCGAGATTGTGGTGGGAAGAAAATCGCCTAAGAATCCATGAACAGTACATAAGTGGACGTTCCCTTTAAAGTATGTGACGGATTGCAAGTTGGGTTTCATTGTCTGGTCAAAATATTGATGATTAGTAACGCATTTATTATTATTATTATGAGCAGTTCTTTGCTGTGCACGAAGTTCAATCCATCATATTCTTTCCAGAGTTTGATTTATAATTTGAAATATGAAATAGTTGTCAACTTTTTACTGTAAGCTGTTGCACATTCCGTAGTGTGACCTATCACCAAGTTTTTTTTTTTATGAGAAAGTGCCCACCAGACTTATCACGAGATGCACACAGGCTGCCTAATTTCCTGCTATGTATATAAGTGGTCTTTATATTATGGTTTTATGTGTTTCTTTCCCGACTGTTCTTTTTGCAGAATCTTTAGGTTTTGTCATTTTATTGTCTCCTTTTGCACCTGTGCAAAATTCGTCCAGAATGACTAAAGTACAAAAAGCCTCAAATTTGAAAGCTTGAACTTCCAAAACAGGAAGGTAATCTGACTTATATACAATAGGAAAGAGTGTATTGTAATTTGATAATGTTTATAAAGTTTTTATTGAAAAATGAGTATGAAGTTTTATGAGTATGAAAGGAAGTATTTGTCTTGTTAAGTATTGTGATATTACTAAGTTTCGTTTGTAATTTAATTAAGTTTTTAAAAATATTATGAAGTTTTTTTAGTATGAAATGAGTTAATATCAATTAGGTTTCATTTAGGTGGTTGGAGGAGTAATTGTTATCTTTTCTATCAAAGTTTAATTTCCACAAGTAACATATTGACTTTTTTAAAATAAATAATGCAAAAAAAATAAATATTTCTTTGATATGATCATATTAAACCCTTTTATAATTGGATTGCACCAAAGACTAAAACAATTGGATAATAATATTAAAAAAAATGAATATTAATATAAAAATAATTTGGATAATTTTGGTACAATTATATTAAACTCTTTTATAATTAGGTTGTATGAAACACTAAAGAAGTACATAGTAATATATAAAAAATAAAAAATAAAAATTGGTGGCTACAATTACATCATGAATCAATCTAGTCAAGTATTATTTTAAATTTGAGAATTAATATCCCATAAATATAGGTGAGGTATTATATTGAAAGATCAAATAAATGAACAAATGATATATTATTTTTGCACAGAGGTGTATGGGGGGAGATGTTGTCATGTACATGATGTAAAATAAATAAATAAATCGTACATATGTATATGACAACATCTAAACATACACAAACATTGCTCTTTTCTAGGCATATCCTATCAATTTTGTGAGAAATTCGACCATAAATTGTTGCGTTTGTATAATCCCAGTGCCCTTATGCATTCAAACATGCAATTTACACAACAACAACAACAACAACAAAATCACCTAGATTTATATGGTTGGATTCTAGTGAAAAAGGCCAAAACATAGAACTTTTAGACAATGCCCTAAACATATCTTACATTTGTACATAATATCTAAAATATTAAACCAACTTAGATCCATCTTCAACCAAGATCAATACTTGAAAAATTGGATCCCTCTCACAGTGCTTGATAGATTAGGGTTTAAGATGGATCTATATTGGTTACAACTCAATACAAGAAAGATGTGTAATTATAAAATTATAAAATAGTAGGTAAATAAAAAACATATAATATTTACCCTAATCTAAAGTTTAAAAATGTGTCTATTCATAGATACATGTACGTTATTTAGAAAATAATAATACAATAAATATAAAAAACTACATCTAACAAAATGAAAATCATGAAATAACTTGTGAAGAGGGAACTAATTAATTGCTAATTGAATTGAAAATCGAATTGAAATCATCAAACAACTTGAGTGAGCAATGAATTGAGAAGCTAAGTGGGGTTGGTTTCTTTAATTAATTCAAGTATGCTATTTTTTAATATGTTTACTAGAAAATTATTGAAATCATCAAACAACTTGAGTGAGTAGCTAATTAGGACCTAGTTCTTCAATTAATTTAAGTATGCTATTTTTAAAAATATTTTTACTATAAAAAATAGTTACAAAATGAGAAAGCTTAGGGTTGGTAGTATAGTTCATTAGATTCCCATATTTTGAGTGGCATTGGTAGATGTATGTATAGTTGGTTTCAACAATGCATGTAGTTCCCACTGCCACACACATCCTATAAGCACATTGAATAATTTACATGTCTAATGTGTATAATTTGGTAATTCTGTTGATGTCGATCATCAATACGATCATCATCATCGAAAAGCTTAGATGGGCAATGCATTGGAGCACTCACAAACTCATATGGACAACATCCTGGAGAATTCATGTTGTTGACAATGGATGTGCTATAGGAGAGATAATTTTAGCATAGATGGGATTAGTTGGTTGTTGTGGATAAATGATGGGATCATCGTGTATAGAAATTGAAGTGATTCCATCAGTATCCACAATAAACACTGAAACTGGAAACAAAGAAGTTGGAGTTGATTGCATGGCCATTGTTTTAGCCCTTTGTTTACATGGAGGATGTTTGGAGAGAAGAACTATGGTCTTGTATTTTATTATTATTTTGACATTGAGTGTAATGGAATTTGCATTAGAGATCACAAGGAATAACCCTTACATATATACGAAGCCTTATGGGACTCTATCACTATTGCCCACTATAACACTCATTGAAAATACAACATCAAACAAACCATTCACTACACCATAAATGCCTAGTCTATAAACGATCCTTAGAAGTAACCAAAGACATTGTAGAATATATTATGTTGAGTATTTCCACTTTTTGAAATTAATCGATTTGGTGCAATATCAACAATCTAGCCGAGAGTTAAAGGATTTGTTTTACAAAGCCACTTGGATTTTTCTTGAGACATGTATGATATGTAGAGACAATATGACCTACTTTATTTTCCTCATTCATTTTAACCACCTACATTACAAATGTCTAAAATTATTGATTATGTATTATAAAATTCTTAATGGGACTCTATCAATGTTTCACACTATAACACTCATTGAAAAACCAACATCAAATAAACCATTCACTACACCATGAAATGTATATCCTATAAACGATCCTTAGAAGTAATCGAAGACATTGTAGAATCCATTATGTTGAGTATTTCCCCTTTTTGAAATTAATTGATTTTGTGCAATATCGACAATCTAGCTGAGAGTTAAAGATTTGTTTTCCAAGGTCACCCTGGCTTTTTCTTGAGACGTGTACGATATGTAGAGATAGTATGACCTACTTCATTTCCCTCATTCATTTTAACCACCTACATTACAAATGTCTAAAATTCTTGATTCTGTATTATATAATTGAAAGCATAAATATCTAAAATGTTTGATTCAATGTTATATAATTGAAAGCACCAGTAAATCAAGTAGTGTTATTAAGTAAAATCTAGAAGCAACAAATAACATTGTTACTTACATTTGAAAGTATTTAAGAGGGACAATTTTAAATTAAAAGTAGTATAAATTCATCTTAATCTCTCTTCTTTTATTTAGGAAGAGTCTATAAGTATCAAATATAACAAACTTTTGTGACTTTTGTTGTTTAGTTTAGTCTTGATTGGCATTTGAATCTCATTAGAAATGAAACTCTTGTTGATTAGTTCAGTCTTGATTGGCATTTGAATCTCATTAGGAAATGTTATATATAGGTCCTAATGAATGGAAAATTCAAAAATATAGAACATATGGTATCAACAAATAGGAACAAGACTATTTGTAGTCACATTCCATGCTCTAAGCTACGAGGTGGATATATGTCATTTACCTTAGCTTATATATGAAGAGCACCCATGCCTCTGCAACATGTATAAACATGCATACAACACACTCATAACCACAACTTATCAATCATTATCCAAAGAAGCAACCTAGTTAGTATAAATTAGTATGCTAAGTTCAAGTGATTAAAATTGTAATATAGCCACTTAATGTCGCATTGGGAATTGTAATTCTTTAATTTTTGCATTGGGAATTGTGATTCTTTAATTTTTTTGCATTGGGAATTGTAATTATGAAATATAATTTGGGCTTTAGAGAATATGACTCCTCCATTAGAAATTGTAATTATGAAACCCTTAATGATAAAAATCAACAAATTATTAAAAAATCACAAAACATGAGAGTGTGTTATATTAAAGTGAGTAATTACATCATTGCATTAAATATATTTGAATTCAATCGTAACCACATCTTATCATTCATAATCCAAAGAAGGAACCTACTTCATATAAATTAGTATGCTAAGTTAAAATAAAATAAAAATGTAATCTAACCACTTAACCTTGCATTGAGAATTCTATTTATTATTTTATTTTTTATATTGCATGAGGAATTGTAATTATGAAATATAGACATGTTAAGCTCTAAATAGTGGCACATTACCCCTTAATTGGGGCATATTACATTAGTATTGTTATTTTATTTATGTCAGCTTAGGTCCATTAGTTGTAATTGTACCTCCTAGTCTCCTATATATACCAAGGAGACACACACATGCATATCATAATAGAATTCAACATACAAAAAGACATACTATACACAACAAAAAATCATATAGTAGGAAGATTTATCTTTTTATAAAATGACCAACTAGATGGAGACCTCATACATTCCACCCAGCCATAAAAATTATTTTTTTAGTGCTCTCAATAGCAGGTCACCCCCGAGTTGGGGCTATGAATCCACTAGGGAAAAGGCTACCTACTAGGTCTCACAAAAACACAAATGGTGTATAATCCAAGGTATCAAACTCATACAACAATTCCAACTAACATTCTCTCATTTGCCTCAGCCTGCACAACATAAGGAAATGTACCCACTTCTTTGCACCACAATCCCTCAAGTTGTCCCACTTCCCTTCCAGGTCTCAAGAACAGGTTGGCCAGGAAGTCTCAGAGCTATGGATCCAGGAACTCTAATTGTAATAATGGAGTCTCTAGGCACCCTCCAAGTCTCACACATTAGGAAATCCTACCCACCTAATTCCACCTCTAGGGCTCTAGCCTTCCCCAAGGCAACCCAAGGAGAATTGGAAACATAATCCCACGTAGGATTAACAAGGTTCACAAGAAACATGGTTACATTGGCTTCCCTAAGCTCACACCCAACATACATGTTAGCACTAGAAGTCACCTCCAGATTGCATTGCAGGTAAGCCTAGTACCCATCAGTTTTTTATGTCACAGTGAATAAATTTAAAGGGGGTCAAATGGGCGCAGACTCAAGAAAATATCGTTCTAACTCAGAAATCTGGACTGGTATGCGCAAGTAGAGTAGGTCTTGAATCAACTTCAGTCAGTAAGTTGTAGTAAGGGTGAATAGAGGGAAGACTTTGGTGAGGAGGGTGTAGAGGTCTGACGTGGACATTTGGTCTTCCAACAGCCTAAGGAGGAAAAAATTAAACACAAGATACTCTTGAATTCAAATCTCAAAGAAACTGAAAGAAATTATAACAGCATTATAATCAAACATTCATCATAATACAGTCGCAACAATCCATGTGAATCAGTCAATCATGAACTCTCTCAGTATCGAAGGCAAATAAGATGGAGTAAGAAATTTGACTTAGATTAATCAAGAAGTCTCAAAAACAAATACATAACCAGAGAACCAGAGCTTCATCAAAACTTTACAATACGGGAGCACTGCTCAACCATCAACCATTACAAAATATCAAAATGACTCCTATATACTCAAAAAAAATCGCCACTACCAATAGAGGCGAGCTCGAGCTTCTCGTCCAATGTCATACGTCTGTGTGTTCTCTGGCAAACTGCGCATTCAGTCTTCTGTCAGATGTGAGCTTCTATCAGACGCGAGCTTATGTCAGACACAATCGTGTTTCAATAGGGACCTACAGAAGAGTCGGCTTGCTAACAGTGCTTCTGGATTTCCATTTAAGTGGTGAGACGAGGTTTCACCAACCTTCCTCACCTTCATTAACTGTCTGCATCGGGAAATCAACGAGATTAAATGCCCAGGGGGCGACCACATGGTGCTCTCAAATAGAACACCATATAAACATGTTATTGCGGGGCCGCTCAAAGGTGGTTTTGCTTCACATCGCTTTTGAGCTCGCAATCCACCACCTCTTGCCATGTAGTCCTTTTGCCAAACCACGGTTTCAATTGTGGGACCACTCAAGAAAATTATCGCCCTAACATGTTGCATCCCCGCAATGAAATGTGGTCGTAGATTTAGTCTTGATCTGAGATCTGGGCGCACCCACTAGATTTAGCGCCACTGCCAAGCTCAACCGCCCGCCAACTTTAGAATCCACCAAATTGTGCCCTGGGGGAGGGGGACGCTACTTTTTACGTTGAACAATAATACCTCCCGGATGATGATTTGACGACGTGTGACCTCCAGAGATAGGCGACTGAGATCCCTTCAGGTCTCCGAGCTCCGAGAAAATCAAATCTCAAACCTCCTCTGCCTTCAATTTCTTTTACCCGGAGCTATGGATCTTTTGACGCATGGCCCCACTAATGGATGGTCCAAATTCACTCCGGGCCTTTGACACTTCTGGATTTGGCCACTTTGATAAACAACTTTAACAATATTTCGAACCCCCGATTCTCGTGAACCGTCGATCTAATATTCTCATGAATGTCTGTCGTTGAAGCTGATCTCGCCTGTTGCTTGCATTTCAAGCCCAAAATGGACTGCTTTGAACGTTGCGCTTTGACGTTTCTTATGCAGGCCGTGAACTTGGACAACCTACTGCCCTTGACAACTATATGTGATAACAATACCCAAACCAAAATAGCAAAGCACAATGATCAGAATGGTTGGAATGAATGAATTTATCACTAAGCCTAAACTTTATATATGCGTTCTTCCTTTGTTACAAGTGGAAATCAAAGAACCACTCTCCCACCACTCGAGAAATCATCCTATCACTTAGGAACTTAGGATAAAATAATGACATAAGACTTAGGCTTAGGATTTAGGATTAATTTAATATATTTGGATTTGCCCCTTTTCTTAATCCCTTAGCCCTCTTTCCCTCTTGTGGAATCCTATCCCCCCACACTCTTTTATCTGACTTGGTCTGCAACTGTGATGTATTTTATTGATATATATGAGTGTGATTACAATGCACAATGCTAGGCTCACTGCAATTTTAGCATACAAGCTCTCCAACCTAATATCACACATGCACTCTAGCCCAAAACATACATAAACATGCACTCCAACCCAAAAAAACATATTGGTTCACCATCCTATTTAAAACATATGTGCATATACATTTACAAATGGGGTCAAACTGGGGGTATCACATTCCCCTCCCCCTTATTTTTTCGTTGTCCTAAGTGCATTATATACTCAGATACCAATATGGGGGGATATATACTTGGATACCAATATGGGGGGCTATATACTTGGATACTAATATGGGGTTACAATAAGATATTTTATTTCCAAGCTCTGCCCCCCCTTATGCCACTCTCATTCCTCTCTCGTGGATTCACAACCCCCCGTCATTTTAGTCCCTCTCATATCACAACCATCGATGTATTTTTATTAATAAATTTAATGTACATTGTTTACATTACTTGGCCCTCGACCATACTATTCAACTCATGGCCTAATTCACATATCTACATTACATTACATATATGGGGATCAAAATCAAGGTGTCACATTCTCCTCCCCATTATTTTTTCATTGTCCTCAGTGCACATCACCATAGAGGTGTACACATATATACAATTCTTACATCAAAATTTTAAACCCAATGTGGTTATTCCTTCCACATTGCATCCTCTATCTCCACTAGAACTTTACTTGTCTCGTGCCTTTGTTCCTACACATTGTGTCCTTCTTGTTTCCAATATACTCTTTGTTTGTAGGTGGTAATGCATCCTTTCTTCCTTTGAAATACTCCATCCTTGATGTTCTTCTTTCCAAATACTCAATTCATGTCTTCATTTTTCAACTATTCCTATAACAACCATCAAGACAAAATACATGTTATGGCTATTATCATGTAGCAATTATTTTATTAAAAAAAGTTCTCAACTCCAAAATATAAGCATGTATTTAAAAATAAATATGCAATCATAATTCAATACTTATCTTCATGGTTATTTCTCTACTTTACAAGGCTACCATGCGAAAACATTTTATCATTGTTCTTTTCGACATGCCCCTTTTTATAAAGTAAATGATGAAGTCAGCAGGAGGGTGCATGAGATGCATGCTATAACCATAAGTATGCATAGGTATGATATAAAAGATAGAATTTTGAATATTGAAAATTTAGATCAACACTATTTGCATGTAAAGGAATTATTACAACAACATAAATTGCATAAAAAATTTAAGGATTGTGAGTTGAAAGAGGATGGAGTCCTCATGTACAGGGGAAAGGTATATGTGCGTAAATCTTAAGAGCTGGCAAATTAAGTGCTCAAATAAATGCATAATGTTCCATATGCTAGACACCTTGGATATCAAAAGACAATTGCAACTATAAGAGGCCAATACGTTTGCTCAGGGATAGAGAAATATGTGGCTGATTGTATAGCTAGATGTTTAGAGTGTCAAAAGGTAAAGGTTGAGCATAGACATCTAATTGGATTGCTACAACCATTTCCGATTCTTGAGTGGAAATGGGAAGTTGTTTCAATAGATTTCATTACCAAACTGCCAAGAACAATAAAACAACATGATTCCATCATGGCAGTGGTGGATAAATTAAGAAAGGATACCCATTTTATTCTTGTGAAGCTAACTCACAAGGAAGCCACCACGGCTAAGATCTACCAGTGGGAAGACTATATTCATCTAGTTGTATTTGATTTTAATAATGGGTATCATACATCAAGATGAGCCCATTTGAAGCCTTGTATGGCAGGTGTTGTAACACACTTGTGACTTGGGATAACCCAACTAATAGAGCCATCATTGGGATAGAGTTGCTTAGGGAAATTGAAGAGAAGATGGTGAAAATAAAGCATAACTTAAAGGATGCATAGGATAGGTAGAAAATTTATGTAGACAAAGGCATGACACGTAGAGAATCCAAAGTGGGTGAGCATGTCTTCTTGAAAGTGAAACATAAAAGGAGTTCACTAAAATTGGGAAGCTACCCAAAACTGATAACCCAACTAATAGAACCATCATTTGGATAGAGCTGCTTAGGGAAATTGAAGAGAAGATGGTGAAAATAAAGCATAACTTCAAGGATGCATAGGATAGGTAGAAAATTTATGCAGACAAAGGCATAACACGTAGAGAATCCAAAGTGGGTGAGCATGTCTTCTTGAAAGTGAAACATAAAAGGAGTTCACTAAAATTGGGAAGTTACCCAAAACTAACAACAAAATATTGTGGACCATTTAAAATCTTAGAGAGGATTGGTCATGGTGCATACATGCTTGCACTGCCTACATCCATGTGCATTCATAATGTGTTTCATGTATCTTTGGTTAAAAATATGTCCTAACCACATAATTTATTGGACTGTGATCCAGGTGGAGCACAAGGGTGACTTCCAAGTCTAGCTCATGGTGTGCATATTAGATAGGAAGGTCAAAGTTCTTAGGAACCAAGCCATCGTCCTAGCAAAGGTCCAATGGACCTACTATGGTCCTGAAGATGCTACGTGGAAGCATGAGGATGCTATGCGAGAGGAGTACCCACACATTTTTGAAGTTGTTTGAAGATTTCAATTGTACATTTCTATATAATGCATTGAGGAAAGTGAAAAAGTAAGGGGGAGGAGAATGTAATACCTCCAATTTGACCCTGATTGTAAATGTGTATGTACATATGTTTTATAGGGGGATAAGAGATTAAGAAGAGGGGATAAGTAAAAGGGGTTAAGGGATTAAGGAAAGGCGCTAAGCCAAATAAATTAAATTAATCCTAAGTCCTAAGCCTAAGTCTTATGTCATGATTTTATCCTAAGTTCCTAATTGATATGAGAGTGTTTCTTTGATTACCACTTGCCAAAAGGAGAGCATGCAAATATAAAGTTTGGGTTTAGTGAGAAATCCATTCATTCCAAACATTCTGTGATCCGGATTTAGGAGTGGAACGAATTGATTAACAGACTGAATACGATAAAACAAAGAGATATGGAGAACAACACAAATATCCAGTGAAAAATATCTTATATTGAATGAATGAACACGTTGAAATCATAAGACTATAGAACTGAAAGAAGTTGCTCGAATGGTGGTAGCTATGTCTGAGAAGATACGTGGCTGCTATGCATATCCGTCTGAGAAGAATGCTTACAATGAGGCTCTAGAAGCATTTTTAACATTACTCATGAATTTTAAAACCCTATACATCCAAAAACCTAACCCTAGGAGATGAAACACCAAAAGTTATGTGGGCCCCTATGGGCAAGTTGGTACCTCAACTTCCTAAGGTCGTAACTTTTGCAAATGACCTTTGTTTTAGGTGCGTGATAGCCCGTTGGAAAGGTATTTTCGAGAACTACGGATTAAACCTTCAAACTCTAACTTTGTTTATAGTTTGACTATGTCGAGCCAAAAAAACATTGTTTAGGGCCCCAAAACAGACCTAGAAGTACAAAAAGATGTGCTGACATGAAAACATACAAAATAAGCCAGTTGGATTAGGTAGGAGGCCACCAGTATCCACCTAGAATATGTGTAGGGCTTCAGACAGCCCCGAAAGTGTAGAAACCACAATTACAAAGAAGTACAGAAGAACGTGTTGAACTAAAAATTGTCAAGAGGAGCCAGTTGGAATAAGTGGGTGGCCACAAATATCCACCTGGATCAGTCCTCCCCCCTTAGGAAGAATTGGTATCCATTACGTTGAATTCCCCCATCAGGTGAGAAAAATTCTACTGAATTTTGCCCCGGGTGAGCCACTTGCATTGGTGTAGGAGTTGCCCTACCTTGACAACCCGATAAAGTTGGATCCTATGCTGGCAAGTTCCCTTGACCTGTGTATCCACTATCTGATCAATGGATGCTTATTCCATGCAGTCAGGTTTGAGCTCAGTTGGTGTCATTTTTTCTGTGATCTTTGAGGTGTCCAATAATGGTGGAAAATATGGTTGAAGGAGGTCCACATTGAACATGGGGTGCAAGCCAAGGAAGGGTGGAGTTTTGAGCTCAAAATCATTGCTACCCACAGCCTTGGTGATAGTGTGAGGCCCATAGCGAAGTGGGCAGAGATTTTGATAGGGCCCTGTAAGGCGCTCTTTCTGCAAATGTAACTGGACCTTGTCTCCCACCTGAAACTGGTGCAGTACCATGTGTTGGTCATGGCGCTGCTTGTACTTAGCATTGGCTTTCTGAAAAATCTCATGGACCTGTTGGCAGATGTGTTGAATCCACTCAATAAATATGGTGGCTTTGTCAGTCTCAGACTAAGCATGGGAAGATTCTTGTGTGGTTGCAAGAGGTAGTGCAACATCAATGGGACCCAAGGGTTGGAATCCCAACCCCCTCCAACCCCACCTGAAATGGGCTATGTCCGATGGAGGTATGGAGAGCCATGTTGTAGTTGTGTTGAACATAGAGGAGACTCTCATCCAATTTACATGGATGCTTAGAGTTGTACATGCATAGGATGTGCAAAATCATCTGATTGACGACCTTTGTTTGGTCGTCGGTTTGGGGATGGAAAACAGTGGATTTAGTGAGCTTGGTGTCCAATAGTGACCAGAGAGTCGACCAAAATGTGTTGAGGAACCTGTTGTCCCAATAGGAGATGATGGTATGTGGTATCCCAAAATGGACCCACACTCATTCAAAGAAGAGCTTGGCAGTTTCTGCCACTATGATGGTCTTCTTGTAGACTGTGAGGATGGCCATCTTCAAAAACCAATCAACTACCACAAATACACAATCATTGTCTTTCTTGGTGGAAGGAAGGCGAGACATGTAATCCATCAAGGCTTCTCGGAAGTAGGAAGAGGGGTATATAGGCCTTGCTTCTTGATGACTAGCTTGGCAATGGCACAGTCTGTGCAAGATCTGATATACTTGTTGATATCCTTTCGAAGTTTTGGCCAATAAAAAAGTTTCTGTAGAACTGCCACAGTTTGCTCCACTCCAAAATGTCTTGCCATCCAACTGTAGTGAGCCTCCCAAATCATCTTTGCACGCTCACTTGTAGGAACACAGATATGGCCCATATGGCATAATAGTCCATCCTGAATGTGAAAATTGGTGACATTCGCGCATGTACCCAAGAGTTGATAGGTGGTGTCGAAGTCTGGATCTTGTTGATAAAGTTGGGGCCACTCAG
This sequence comes from Picea engelmannii, assembly GCA_009831015.1. Lineage (NCBI taxonomy): Eukaryota > Viridiplantae > Streptophyta > Pinopsida > Pinales > Pinaceae > Picea > Picea engelmannii. The sequence goes on along the minus strand of ML848026.1, from coordinate 46,090 downwards.
ATGCCTCATGTCCACAGGAATGGAGCATGGTGGTGAGTGCAGCCATGGGAGGTCGAATGAGGCAGTTAACAACATGATTTTTGTTCCCGATCTTATACTTGATGTTGAGATGGAATTGCTACGGGTAGGTGGACCACTTCTGATGGCGATCATTCTACAACTTCCCTTGTGTCTGTATGAACTGCAGAGGCTTGTGATCAGTGTGGATGATTGTCTCCTTTCCCAGAATGTAATGTTTCCATTGACGAAAAGCTTATACAATGGAATACATTTCCTTTTCATAGGTTGGGTATTTCCGGATAGTATCTAAGAGTGTCTCACTATGGTAGGCTACATGATGACCATGTTGAGTGAGAACTAGGCCTACAACATAGTCATATGCATCAGTTTCAATCTTGAACGGTTGTTGCAGATCGAGTAAGGAGAGTAATAGAGTTGAGCATAAGCGATGCTTCAAAACATCAAATGCTCATTGTTGTTCCTTCCCCCACACGAACTTTTCCCTGTCGTCTCCCTTGGTCACTTGGGTGAGGGCCCATGCAATATGGGAGAATCCCAACACGAACCATCGGTAGAAGTTGGCCAGTCCCAAGCAGATCTGAAGCTCAGTTAGTGTGGTCGAGGCTGGACAGTCACGGATGACTTGGATCTTAGTTGGATCAACATGTACCCCATGCTTATCAATGTAGCCCAATTATTGGACCTTGTTAATGCCAAAGGTGTTAATGTTTATGCCATTATTATAGTTCTTTGCATTTCATTAGATAAGAGCATAATAAGAACAAGATCACTGAGAAATACACATCCACAAGAGACACAACATTTATCCTGGGAAACCCTCTA
>ML848026.1:25544-41325 GCA_009831015.1 Picea engelmannii | reverse complement strand
TGGCACGTGTGAAGAGTCACCATCTGGCAGGGCCGACCTCTCACTCTGGGTGGTAAACCCACCTTTAATTAATTCTGGCCCTTCCATTATAACTGTTGGGGCCGACTTCTTATTCTGCACTTTGTAATTGTCCGATGACCAATCCGCAAAAGAGGATTTGGTCCTTATACAATTACCGACATGATTAATCCTCAATGGGGATTAATCTAATAACAATAATAATTATAAAGACATGATTAATCCTCAATGGGGATTTAATCCAATAATAAAATAATAAGAAGAATGCTCTTCACAGTTACATTATTTCAACAGCATTTTTCAAGTTGGCATATAGCTTGTGTTGTCGTAGAGTGCTCAAAACCTATTGAATATGTTGCACGTGTTCCTCCCATGTTTTGTTGAAGAAGAGGATGTCATCCAAACATACCACCACAAAAGAGTTGGTGAAGGGTCTCAATACATCATCCATCAACTTCATGAAAGTGGTTGGTGCATTTTTTATTCCAAATGGCATGACCAACCATTCAAAGAGGGGTCGCCTTGGCTTTTTCTTTAGGCATGTACGATATGTAGAAATAGTATGACCTACTTCATTTTCCTCATTCATTTTAACCACCTACATTACAAATGTCTAAAATTCTTGATTCTATATTATATAATTGAAAGCATAAATATCTAAAATGTTTGATTCAATGTTATATAATTGAAAGCACCAGTAAACCAAGTAGTTTTATTAAGTAAAATCTAGAACCAACAAATAACATTGTTGCTTACCTTTGAAAGTATTTAAGAGGGACAATTTTAAATTAAAAGTAGTCAAAATTCATCTTAATCTCTCTTCTTTTATTTAGAAAGAGTCGATAAGTATCAAATATAAACAAACTTTTGTGAATTTTGTTGTTTAGTTTAGTCTTGATTGGCATTTGAATCTCATTAGAAATTAAAATCTTGTTGATCAATTCAGTTTTGATTAGCATTTGAATCTCATTAGGAAATGTTATATCTAGGTCCTAATGAATGAAAAATTCAAAAATATAGAACACATATGGTATCGACAAATAGGAACAAGACTATTTGTAGTCACCTTCCATGCTCTAAGCAACGAGGTGGATATATGTCCTTTACCTTAGCTTATATATGAAGAGCACCCATGCCTCTGCAACATGTATAAACATGCAAACAACAACCACAACTTATCAATCATTATCCGAAGAAGCAACCTACATGGTATAAATCAGTATGTTAAGTTCAAGTGATTAAAATTGTAATATAGCCACTTAACGTTGCATTGGGAATTGTAATTCTTTAATTTTTTGCATTGGTAATTGTAATTCTTTAATTTTTTTGCATGGGGAATTGTAATTATGAAATACAAGTTGGGCTTTAGAGAATATGACTCCTCCATTAGAAATTGTAATTATGAAACCCTTAATGATAAAAATCGACAAATCATTAAAAAATCACAAAACATGAGAGTGTGTTATATTAAAGTGAGTAATTACATCATTCCATTAAATATATTTGAAATCACTCATAACCACATCTTATCATTCATAATCCAAAGAAGGAGCCTACTTTGTACAAATTAGTATGCTAAGTTAAAATAACAAAATTTGTAATCTAACCACTTAACCTTGATAATTCTATTTTTTTTTATATTGCAGGAGGAATTGTAATTATGAAATATAGACACTTTTGGTAATTATGATTAATCCATTGGAAATAGTAATTAGGGAACCCTGAATCATTGGAAATTCAATGGGATTTCTATTTTTTTGGTTGAGCAAGTTACATAATTGAAATAGATAAAAAATAATTAAAGAAGCCATCATTTGTTTTCCAAGGTCGCCTTGGCTTTTTCTTGAGACTTGTACAATATGTAGAGATAGTATGACCTACTTCATTTTCCTCATTCATTATAACCACCTACATTACAAATGTCTAAAATTCTTGATTTTGTATTATATAATAGAAAGCATAAATATATAAAATGTTTGATTCAATGTTATATAATTGAAAGCACCAGTAAATCAAGTAGTGTTATTAAGTAAAATCTAGAACCAACAAATAACATTGTTACTTACCTTTGAAAGTATTTAAGAGGGATAATTTTAAATTAAAAGTAGTCTAAATTCATCTTAATCGTATCAAATATCAACAAACTTTTGTGACTTTTGTTGTTTAGTTTAGTCTTGATTGTCATTTGAATCTCATTAAAAATGAAACTCGTGTTGATCAGTTCAGTCTTGATTGGCATTTGAATCTCATTAGGAAATGTTATATCTAGGTCCTAATGAACGGAAAATTCAAAAATGTAGAACATATATGGTATCGACAAATAGGAACAAGACTATACGTAATCACCTTCCATGCTCTAATCTAAGAGGTGGATATATGTCCTTTACCTTAGCTTATATATGAAGAGCACCCATGCCTCTGCAACATGTATAAACAAGCATACAACCCACTCATAACCACAACTTATCAATCATTATCCAAAGAAACAACCTACTTGGTATAAATTAGTATGCTAAGTTCAAATGATTAAATTTGTAATATAGCCACTTAACCTTGCATTGGGAATTGTAATTCTTTATTTTTTTGCATTGAGAGTTGTAGTTGTGAAATACAAGTTCGGCTTTAGAGAACACGACTCCTCCATTAGAAATTGTAATTATGAAAACCTTAGTGATAAAAACCAACAAATCAACAAATCATTAGAAAATCACAAAACATGAGAGTGAGTTATATAAAAGTGAATAATTACATCATTGCATTAAATATATTTGAATTCAGTGATAACCACATCTTATCATTCATAATCCAAATAAGGAACCTACTTCGTATAAATTAGTATGTTCAGTTAAAATAACAAAATTTGTAATCTAACCACTTAACCTTGCATTGAGAATTCTATGTTTTATTTTATTTTTATATTGCATGAGGAATTGTAATTATGAAATATAGACATGTTAAGCCCTAAATAGTGGCACATTACCCCTTAATTGAGGCATATTACATTAGTATTGTTATTTTATTTATGTTGGCTTAGGTCCATTAGTTGTAACTGTACCTCCTAGTGTCCTATATATACCAAGGAAACACACACATGCATATCATAATAGAATTCAACATATAAAAAGACATACTATACACAACAAAAAATCATATAATAAGAATACTTTTCTTTTTATAAAATGACCAACTGACTGGATACCTCATACATTCCACCCAACCATAAAAACTAATGTTTTAGTGCTCTCAATAGCAGGTCACCCTCGAGTTGGGGCTATGAATCCACTAGGGAAAAGGCTACCTACTAGGTCTCACAAAAACACAAATGGTGTCTAATCCAAGGAATCAAATTCATACAACAATTCCAACTAACATTCTCTCATTTGCCTCAGCCTACACAACCCAAGGAAATGTACCCACTTCTCTGCACCACAATCCCTCAAGTTGTCCCACTTCCCTTCCAGGGCTCAAGCACAAGTTGGCTAGTAAGTCTCAGAGCTATGGATCCAGGAACTCCAATTGTAATAATGGAGTCTCCAGGCACCCTCCAAACCTCACACATTAGGCAATCCTACCCACCCAATTCCCCCTCCAAGGCTCTAGCCTTCCCCAAGGAAACCCAAAGATATTTGGAAACATAATCCCACATAGGATTCACAAGGTTCATAAGAAACATGGTTATAGTGGTTTCCCTAAGCTCACACCCAACATAACCAAACCAAAATAGCAAAGCACAATGATCAAAATGGTTGGAATGAATGAATTTCTCACTAAGCCTAAACTTTATTATGCATGCTTCCTTGGTTACAAGTGTAAATCAAAGAACCACTCTCCCACCACTCGAGAACTCATTCCATCACTTAGGAACTTAGGACAAAATCATGACATAAGACTTAGGCTTAGGGTTTAGGATTAATTTAATATATTTGGATTTGCCCCTTTCCTTAATCCCTTAGCCCTCTTTCCCTCTCGTGGAATCCTAGCCCCCTACACTCTTTTATTTGACTTGGTCTGCAACTATGATGTATTTTATTGATATATATGAGTGTGATTACAATGCACACGGTTAGGCTCACTGGAATTTAGCATACAAGCTCTCCAACCTAATATCACGCATGCACTCTAGCCCAAAACATACATAAACATGCACCCCAACCCAAAAAAACATATTGGCTCACCATCTTATATAAAACATATGTACATATACATTTCAAATGGGGTCGAACTGGGGGTATCACATTCCCCTCGCCATTATTTTTTCGTTGTCCTAAGTGCATTATATCCTCAGATACCAATATGGGGGGATATATACTTGGATACCATTATGGGGGGCTATATACTTGGATACCAACATGGGGTTACAATAAGATATGTTATTTCCAAGCTCTGCCCCCCCTTATGCCCCTCTCATTTTAGTCCCTCTCATGGATTCACATCCCTTGTCATTTTAGTCCCTCTCATATCACAACCATCGATGTATTTTTATTAATAAATTTAATGTACATTATTTACATTACTTGGCCCTCGACCATACTATTCAACTCATGGGCTAATTCACATATTTACATTACATTACAAATATGGGGATCAAAATCAAGGTGTCACATTCCCATCCCCATTATTTTTTCACTGTCCACGGTGCACATCATCATAGAGGTGTACACATATATACAATTATTACATCAAAATTTCAAACCCAATGTGGATATTCCTTCCACATTGCATCCTCTAGCTCCACTAGAACTTTACTTGTCCCATGCCTTTGTTCCTAAGGAATGTGTCCTTCTTGTTTCCAATATACTCTTTGTTTGTAGGTGGTATTACATCCTTTCTTCCTTTGAAATAATCCATCCTTGATGTTCTTCTTTCCAAATATTGAATTCACGTCTTCATTTTTCAACTATTCCTATAACAACCATAAAGACAAAATACATGTTATGGCTATTATCATGTAGCAATTATTTTATTAACAAAAGCTCTCAACTCCACAATATAAGCATGTATTTAAAAATAAATATGCAATCATAATTCAATACTTATCTTCATGGCTATTTCTTTACTTTACAAGGCTACCATGGGAAAACATTTTCTCATCGTTCTTTTTGACATGCCCCTTTTTTATAAAGTAAATGATGCAATCAACAGGAGGAAGTAAATGATGCAATCAACAGGAGGGTGCATGATCCAGGTGGATATTGGTGGCCACCCACCTATTCCAACTGGCTCCTTGTGTTCGTTTTTTATTCAACACGTCTTTATGTTTATAATTGTGAGTTCTACACTTTTGGGGTTGTCTAAAGCCTCACATGTTCTCCAGGTGGATACGGGTGGCCTCTCGCCTAATCCAACTAGCATATTTTGTATGTTTTCATGTCAGCACATCTTTTTATACTTCCAGGGCTGTTTTGGAGCCCTAAACGTTGTTTTCTTGACTCGCCACAGTCAGATTGTAGACGGAGTCAGATTCTGATGGTGGGATATGTAGTTCTCTGAAAGACCTTTCCAACAGGCTATCACGCGCCTGAAACGGAGGTCGTATGCAAAATTTATGACCCTAGGAAGTTGAGGTACCAAATTACACCAACTTACCCATAGGGCCCACATGACTTTTGGTGTTTCACCTTCTAGGGTTAGGTTTTTGGATGTCTAGGGTTTTGGCATTCATGAGTAATATGTAAAGGCCCTATGGAGCATCCTTGTAATCCATTATGCTCAGACGGATGCGCGTAGTAGCCACATCTCTTCACAGAGATAGCTACCACCATTCGAGAAAGTTTTAGTTATGCATCTTTACAGTTTCAACCTATTTCATTATTTAATAGAAGATATTGTTCACTAGATATTTATGTTATTCTTCCTATCTCTGTGTTTATTGTATTCAGTTCGTTCCACTCCTAAATCCAAATAAGTGGTATCAAAGTAGTCTGCTCTTCATTTATTTTTCTTCATGCATGTCCCCGAGAAGGGTTGGGTACAAGAAGTTGGGACTCGAACCAATCGAGCCATTACCAAATCGGTCGCGTCGAGCTTGACAACAACCCATAGAAGACGAAAAGAAAGATGATGGAGTAGGATATCCTATTAAAATGTTGCTCGAGGAATCCCTCGCACAACAAAGGAACGAAAAGATGGACAACTTCGCGTAGATCCTTCGACGGTTGCCCACGGGAGAAGCATCTTCATCAGGCGTCCATGCAACCCCCTTCAAGTTACATGTAAATTTTGATATTCCATTATTTGAAGGATTGATAGATGCGGATGTTGTAGATAAATGGTTGAATTTGCTCGAAGGATATTTTTCGGTCCACAATTTTTCCGATCGGGAAAAGATCATGTTTGCATTCCTCAAGGTCGTTCCCCATGTTAAAGATTGGTGGGATACTTACTCTGAGCAAAGGGTCGTGGAGGAATTTGCAATTTTTGTGGTGGCCCCTACATGGGATTCCTTCCGGGATGCCATTAAAGAACAATACTACCCTGTCGAAAGCTACGTGGACCAGTACACCAGATGGACCACCCTACATCAAGAAAGGGACCAGACAATACCAGACTTCACCGATATTTTCCATACCCTACGCACCAAATTGGGTATCAAATATTCTGAGCATCATCTGGTGCTCAAATACCATAGTTGTTTGCATAGATACATTCAAACAAAAATGGAGTTCTAGACATCGCCTCATTGGGCACAGCTTATAGATAAGCTGTCAAGATCGAGCAGAAATTTAAACAGAAATGATGAGAGTTTGGATCTGCAAACCCCTCGCAGTCGAAGCAGGGCAAAGGCACCCCAACCCACATAGCAGGGGACCAAGTCGAGATGGCCTCCCTCAGGACAATTTGTCCAAGCCACAACACAAGAAGGGCAACGAGAAGACGAAGGAGGACACAGGAAAATGGTGTGAGTACCATAAAAGTCCTTGGCACAACACCGATGAATGTCACTCCAAGAAGTTCGTCGTGGTCGAGCTAAAGGCTTCCGAGTCAGAGGTCGATTCCGATTCCGAGTCAAATCCTGAAGGAGGGAAGTGGATTATCGATGTTGAACCCAGTGCCACGGTCGCTACCACCAAAGTTCGGCCAATCGAACCAGAAGAACCAGAGAAAGGGGAATGCCTCTTTCACTCGCAGATGTGGGTCAAGGGGTCTCTGATTCATTTCATTGTCGACACCGGTAGTCAAAAGAACCTGATTTCAGAGGAGGTCGTCAAGCGGTTGAACCTGCCAACGAAACCGCACCCACAACCCTACACCATCGATTGGCTTCGTCAAGGAAGAGATCTTCGTGTCAGTCAACAATGTTGTCTTCCCTACAACATCAAGCCCTTCAAAGATGAGATATTGTGTGATATTGCTCCCCTTGAAGTTTGTGATGTTCTTTTAGGAAAACCATATTTGTGGAAGCGTCATGATGTGTATGAGTCTAGACCCCACAATGTTATTATTACTTTGGGTAGACAATTGTATAGGATCCCATAGGTGGCATCGCCTACTGTTATTTCTTTAATCTCTGCTAAGCAATGCAGTAAGGTCATTTCACAGACCGGGAAGTTCGTCCTCTTTGTAATTCGTGCTCACAGTAAGCAGAAGGTCACCACCACATCTGTGGCCTCTATACAACGCCTCTCTTTGCAACAGAAGCAAGTGGACGGGATCGTGGAAGAATACAAGACATCTTCGTCTCACCTACAGGGGTACCAACACACTGCCAAGTCAAGCATCCAATTGATATGACCCCCGGCGCACCTTTACCAAATGGACCAGTCTATCGACGCTCACTGATGGAAAATGACGAAATCATGCGTCAGATCCAAGAGCTACTTCAAAAGGGGCACATCAAACCCAACTCCTCCCTTTGCGGAAGCCCGATTGTACTAATGAAAAAGAAGGACAGGACTTGGCGACTTTGCATTGATTACAGAGCCTTAAACAAAATCACAGCCAGGAACCGCTACCTCATTCCCAGGATTGATGACCTTGACCAACTCAAGGGGGAAAAATTCTTCAGCAAGATTGACCTAAAGTCTGGCTACCACCAGGTTCCCATCGAACCAACTGATGTATGGAAGACAACCTTCAAGTATAAAGAAGGTCTCTACGAATGGCTAGTCATGCCCTTTGGCTTAACAAATGCATCAGCCACTTTCATGCGGTTGATGGATGATGTATTGAGACCCTTCACTAACTCCTTTGTGGTAGTATATTTGGATGACATCCTCATCTTCAACAGAACGTGGGAGGAGCACAGGCGGCATATTCAACAGGTTTTGAGCACTCTACAGCAGCACAAGCTTTATGCCAACTTGGAAAAATGCTCTTTTGGCATGACCATGATCCAATACCTGGGCTACATTGTTGATGAGAATGGGGTACATGTTGATCCAGCTAATATCCAAGTCATCCGTGACTAGCCAACCCTGACCACACTAACCGAGCTTTGGAGCTTCTTGGGACTCGCCAATTTTTACCGACGATTCATGTTGGGATTCTCCCATATTGCATGGGCTCTCAGCCAGGTGACCAAGGGCGGTGGTAGGGCCAAGTTCATGTAGGGGAAGGAACAACAACGAGCATTCAAAGATATGAAACATCGTTTGTGCTAAGCTCCAATCCTCTCCTTGCCCGATCTGCAACAACCATTCGAGATTGAGACTGATGCATCTGACTATGTTGTGGGCGCAATTCTCACTCAACACGAGCATCCAGTGGCATACCATAGTGAGACACTCTCCAATATTGTCCGGAAATACCCCACCTATGACAAGGAAATGTATTCCATTGTACAAGTTTGTCGTTAATGGAAACATTACATCCTGGGAACAGAGACGATCATACACACTGATCACAAGCCTCTGCAATTCATACAGACACAGGGGAAATTACAGAACGACCGCCATCAAAAGTGGTCGACCTACCTGCAGCGGTTCCATCTCAACATCAAGTATAAGACATGTATTTTCAATCGTGTCGCTAAGTGCCTCAGTCAACCTCATGTGGTTGCACTTACCACGGTGCTCCACTCTCGTGGACATGAAACGTCGGAGTGGCCCCAACTTTACCAACAAGATCCGAACTTCGCTACCACATATCAGCTCTTGGGTACATGCGCCATTGTCACTGATTTTCACATTCAGGATGGACTCTTATGCCACCTGGGCCATCTCTGTGTTCCTATAAGCAAGCGTGCAACGCTGATTTGGAAAGCCCACTACAGTCGGGTGGCAGGACATTTTGGCGTCAAGAAAACTGTGGTCGTTCTTCAGAACCATTTTTATTGGCCAAAACTTCAACAGGACGTCAACAACTATATCATATCTTGCACGGCCTGCGCCATTTCCAAGCCGGCCATCAAGAAGCAAGGCTTATACAACCTTCTTCCTATTCTAGAGAAGTCGTGGGAATCCATCTCCATGGATTACATGTCTGGTTTGTCGTCCACCAAGCATGGAAATGACTGTGTGTTTGTGATCATTGATCAGTTTTCAAAGATGGCCATCCTCACAGCCTGCAAGAAGAATGTCACAACGACAGATACTGCCAAGCTCTTCTTCGAACGAGTTTGGGTTCACTTTGGGATACCACAAACCAGCATCTTTGACCGAGACAACAAGTTCCTCAGTACCTTTTGGTCGAGTCTTTGGTCTCTGTTGGACACCAAGCTCACAAAATCCACTTCTTTCCACCCCCAAACCGATGGCCAAATCGAGGTCGTCAATCAGATGATTTTTCACATCCTGCACATGTACAATTCTAAGCATCCCTGTACATGGGACGAGAGTCTCCCATATGTCCAACACAGTTACAACAAGGCTCTCCATAGTTCCATCGTCCATAGCCCATTTCAGGTGGGTCTGGGATTCCAATCCTTGGGACCCATTGATGTTGCACTTCCTCTTGCCACCACACAGACAGATTCTTCCCCTAATCAGTCTGTGATCGACAAAGCCACCAGATTCATTGAGCATATTCATCACATCTGCCAACAGGTCCAGGAGATTTTGCAAAAATCCAATGCTAAGTACAAGCAACACCATGATAAACACAGGCTCCCACACCAATTTCAAGTTGGCGACAAAGTCTGGTTACATTTGCAAAATGAGCGTCTCGTCGGGCCCCATCAGAAGCTCCGCCCACTTCGTCATGGGCCATACACTATCACCAAGGTTGTGGGTAACAATGCTTTTGAGCTCAACACTCCACCCTTCCTTGGTCTGCATCCAATATTCAATGTGGACCTCCTTCGACCATATTTTCCACCATTATTGGACAACTCTGAGATCGTCGAACAACTGACACCAACAGAACTCAAGCCTGATTGCATGGAACAAGCATCCACTGATCATATAGTAGACACACAGATCAAGGGCACTCACCAGCAGCGAATCCAAATTTATCGGGTTGTTAAGGTAGGGCAACTTCTGCACCAAGGCAAGTGGCTCACCCGGGGCCAAATCCAGCAGAAGTTTCCTCACCTGATGGTGGAACTCAACGCAATGGAGACCATTGATTCCTAAAGGGGGGAGGATTAATCCAGGTGGATATTGGTGGCCACCCACCTATTCCAACTGGCTCCTTGTGTTCATTTTTTATTCAACACGTCTTTTTGTACTGCTTTATAATTGTGAGTTCTACGCTTCTGGGGCTGTCTGAAGCCTCACACGTTCTCTAGGTGGATACAGGTGGCCTCTCGCCTAATCCAACTGGCTTATTTTGTATGTTTTCATGTCAGCACATCTTGTTGTACTTCAAGGGTTGTTTTGGGGCCCTAAACGTTGTTTTCTTGACTCTCCACAATCAAACTATAGACGAAGTCAAATTTTGACGAAAGAATGTGTAGTTCTCTAAAAGACCTTTCCAACGGGCTATCACACGCCTAAAATGGAGGTCGTATGCAAAAGTTACAACCCTGGGAAGTTGAGGTACCAAATTACACCAACTTACCCATAGGGCCCACATGACTTTTCGCGTTTCACCTTCTAGGGTTAGGTTTTTGGATGCCTAGGGTTTTGGAATTCATGAGTAACATGTAAATGCCCTCTGGAGCCTCATTGTAATCCATTCTTCTCAGTACTTGCTGAAATTTCCAAACTCACACTTGTGTTATGATTCCTCAATGGGGAATTTACCTTTCCTTATATTAGACTGAACCTATCAACAGTAGTGTCTATTGGCACAACAGGGCTGACCTCAATAACTTATAATATAATTAATAATTACCATATTAATTATCTTTCACATTAATTATATTTTACATTCAAGTGGGGTCGACCTGTACCCTTTACATTACAAATAGGGTTACAGGTAAGTCGGACTCTTGAACAATATAGCAAGGGATCTCATACACCCACTAGTGCTCAGCCACTAGGGGTACATCCATCTGTGCTCAGCCACAGGAATGTCCATGTCTCTATCTCACTGCTTCTCACAAGAGAACTACACTCATTAGTGCTCAACCACTAGGATCACGTTCACTTGTGCTCATCCACAGGCACATCCAACTCAGCAGATCTTCTTTCTCACTACATTACACAGGAGAGTCATATGGAGTTCATCATCTCAACTCTCTACTCAAAGGAGGCTAATGCATCATTTCATCTCTGTCTTAGAACAATGCACCCAACTCATGGGCTTTCACACGTTCACCTGTGCTCATCCACAGGCACGTCCAACTCATCATATCTTCTTTCTCACTGCATTACACAAGAGAATCATGTGGAGTATCATCTCAACTCTCTGCAAGGAGGAGGCCAGCACATCGTTCCAGCTCTGTCTCAGATAGGAACCACACACCCAACTCAGGGGCTCTCTCTCAAGTATGTGTCTTGGAGGATGTCTCATGCAGTTGTAATCATCAACACGAATAAGTCTGCAAGGAGCTTGCGAAGCCACACTGCTTCGCGAACTGCCACACACAATGCAATGTACTCTGCTTCTGTGGTATTCAAGACCACAAAAGTTTGTTTCCTGCTGCACCATGAAACCATGGCAGATCCCAAAGTAAAACAACAACCGGAGGTGCTCTTCCGGTCCACTGCGCTCCCTACCCAATCTGTTCTCTTCCGATCCACTGCGCTCCCTGCCCAATTTGCATCGACATATCCCTGCAATCTCATGTCTACACCGGAAGCATATCTCATACCATAATCCAACTGCGCCTCATAGATATCTCAACACATGCTTCGGTGTTATCCAGAGAGTCTGTCTCGTCTGACTCATAAAGTGATTGAGTATGTTCACTGCATAGAATATATCAGGTCTGGTGTTAACCAGATACATCAATGATCCAATCAGTTATCTGTAAAGATGTGGATCAATCTCTCTTGAATCAGAAAAAGCCTCAATCATCTTCTTCAGATCCATCACCATCGATGTAGGCATGGATTTGCAGTCTGTCATCCTGAATTTCTTCGATATCTCCATTGTGTATTTTCCTTGACTTAGGAAAATCTCATCAGTCCTCTACCACACTTCTAGTCCCAAGAAGTAGTGCATCTTACCAAGATCCTTCATCTCAAATTTAGAAGCCAATGCACGCTTGCATTCATTAATAAGTCTTTCTGAACCGGTGAGAAATAAGTCATCAACATACAGGACCAAAATCAGGTACTCGTCACCAACAATGTGATAGTATAGGTTGGGATCAGCAACACTCTTGTTGAAGCCCAAACTCATCAGGTATCCATCAATCTTCTCATACCAAGCACAAGAAGCCTGCTTTAGTCCATGCAGGGCTTTCTTCAACCTACACACATGAGACTTTTGCTCATGTATCACGAATCCATATGGTTGCTCGATGTAAACTTTTTCCTCAATCTCACCATTGAGAAAGGTTATTTTCACCTCCATCTGATGTAGTCTCCAACTCATGGATAAAGCAAGAGCAATAATTGTACGGATGGAAGTGTATCGGGCAACAGGAGCAAATGTCTCCTCATAATCTATTCCCTCCACCTGAGAGAATCCTCTAGCCACAAATACGGCTTTGTACTTCTAGACACTTCCATCATCTGCATCTTTAATCTTATAGATCCACTTGGAAGTCACTACAGACTTCCCTTCCAGTCTCGGAACCATATCCCACACATCATTCTTCATGATGGACTGATACTCTTCGGTCATGGCATCTTGCCAAACCTGCTGACCTGATGCTTCTCCATGACAAGAAGGCTCGATATCAATGATGTGGCTCATAGCTGAAACATAGCTCGAAAACCTCTGTGGTCTCTTGCTCTCTCGGAATGTGCCTCGAGGAGATGCATGTCCCTCTGCCTCCTGCGGAGTCTGTCGAGCACATGCAAGCCTTTTATGGCCTACTGCAATGTCTCTGGGAACATCAACTGGAGCTACGGGATCAATTGGATCAACTGGATCTATAATTGTCTCCCTTTGAATTGCTAAAGGGGGAGAAGGTATTGTCTCATTGTTAATCTCCATCTGAGATTCTTTGGATCTTCAAAAGGCTATCTCTTCTTCAAAAGTGACATCTCTGCTAACCTCGATCTGTCTCTGACCAGGGATGTAGATCTGATATGCTTTCGAAGATTCATTGTACCCCACAAATACACCCTTTCTACCTGAAGGGTCTAGCTTGGTCCTCTTCTCCTTGGGTACATGAATGTATATTGGACACCCAAATATCCTGCAGTGTCCAACCTCAGGCTTCACTCCGGTGAAAGCTTCTTCTGGAATTATGTTCATCAGAATCTGATGAGGACTCATGTTCTGAACATACACAGTTGTCATGGATGCTTCTGCCCACATAATCATAGGTAAATTATGATCATGTATCATCGCTTTAGTTGCCTCAATGATGGACGTGTTCTTCCTCTCTGCAACCCCATTTTGTCGAGGGTTATATGGAATGGTGTACTCCCTCTTGATCCTTGCTTCAATACAGAAATCAAATCCTTGGAGGTGTACTCTCCTCCATTATCTGATCTTAGCACCTTGATCCTCCTCCCGGTCAGGTTCTCAAACAGAGCTCTAAACTCTTGAAATCTCGCAAGGACTCCATCCTTGGTCTTCAAGAAGTAGATCTGTGTCTTCCGGGAGTGATCATCGATGAAGAGCACATAGTACAAATATCCGCTCAAGGAAGCAATGGTCATAGGTCCACAAACATCTGAATGTATCAAGTCCAAGATCCCCTTGGATCTACTGCTACTGCTAGGAAAGGACCCCTTGACATTCTTGCCAAGAGCACAACCTCTGCAAACGCCATCATGTTGAGTATGTATCTCTGGAAGGCTTGTCACCATCTTCCCTAGAGTGGGAAGGGCTCTATAATGTATATGAGCAAGTCTTCTATGCCATAGCTCGCTTAGGCTGATAGTATCATGTAACAGGGTTGGACTGGTCGAACAGTCAATCTGTACAAATTGTTTTCTCGAACACCAATCACTGAGGTAGAATCCATGTGTGAGTTTGTGTGCCATGCAAGAACTTTTCCTTCTGAGAAGGTAACCTTGTAACCTTTATCTTCTAAGGTAGAAATAGAGACAAGGTTCCTTTTCATCCCAGGTACATATAGTACCTCACTCAACTGAAGTGGTATGTCAGAATCTAGTTGGAAGGTAAAAGATCCAACTCCCTTCACAGTATATCTGGCATTGTCACCAAGTACAACATGCAGACGAGACTCTTTCTCTACAAGATCTGTCAAATGTTCTCTATATCTAGTCATGTGTCTGGAAGCACCACTGTCAATTGACCAAACATCACTATCAGTAGGAACCATACTTGAGAGTGTTGATATGAAGAAGAAAGCTTCATCTTTTATGTCTTCATTTCTCTGAGGAGGTGGGGCCGACATGTACCCTTACACAATATTAATTATTTTTACATGGTGGAGCCGACCTGTACCCTTTACAATACAAATTAGGGTTACAAGTAAATCTTACTCTTAGACAATATAGCAAAGATCTCTCACGTCCACTAGTGCTCAACCACTAGGGACACGTCCACCTGTGCTTAGCCACAGGGACATCCCTCTCAACAGATCAACTCAACTAAGTCAATAGGAGTACCATTTGGAGAGCCATCTCAAGCCGACTCAACTAAGTCCATAGGAGTACAAGGCAGGAGACACTCAACTCAGTCCAGAGGAGTACAAGGTAGGAGACCATCTCAAGTCATCTCAACTCAGTCCAGAGGAGTAGACAAGAGACCACGTGTAATCACAACTCAGTCCAAAGTCTGATGCACACCCATCATATGGGCACACCCAACACATGGGCTCTCTCACAGATCGTCTCAACTCAGTCCAAAGGAGAACGACCTGGAGAATGTCACACGACGCTGCAATCATCAACAAGATCCACAGAGAGTCTAAAAACCATAATCTATGATTAATGAAGACATAGTAACATTTAATTCATTTATAAACCTACTCACCTAATTTTTACATTTGTTTCTATATGTATGTATGTATGTATTTATGTATGAAGAGAGAGAGAGAGAGATAAAGAAACCCTTACATCTCTTTTCCTATAAGAAACTGCTTCATTTCACTCATCCCTCGCACTTTCTTCAACAAGAAGAGCTTCCTGCAACAACAGCATTTTACTTGTGTTTGGGAGCATTGGGAGCAAACTTTGATGCATTTCCAGCAAGAGGACAGTTGTGGGAAACAAGATCACAATTGTGGGCAGCCTTATCTTTGGTAAGCATATTTCTTTATTGTTTTGTAGCATTAATGGCTTCTGAAAGTGGCATTTCTCATGTCCCTAGACCCATTAAAGCATGCGGACAATATAATGTTTCCCCC
>ML848026.1:0-19205 GCA_009831015.1 Picea engelmannii | reverse complement strand
AAATACATGAGGGAACCTATCAACTGCCTATACACATATGGATCAATCAAATCCGAATCAGAATCAACAAAGGACTTCAGATTCACTACCATAGGAGTAGCCATGGACTTGCATTCCATCATCTGAAACTTCTTTAGAATCTCGACTACATACTTACCTTGTCTAAGGAAAACTTCACCTGAACTTTGCCGCACCTCTAGACCCAAAAAGTAGCACATCAAGCCAATGTCCTCTATGTCAAATTGTTTGCCCATTTCAATACATAAAGGGCCTTCTATTAAATTTCCTCAAACACCAGTCACAGCAATTAATTCCTAGAAAATCCTTGCGGAAACAAAATGCAGATCTACTGAATAAAAGCAGACTGAGATTCTTAACCAGAAAATTGCAGCGGAAAAAAATAGGAAACCAAACACGTACACAGATATTTTGGGTAAATACCCCTGGAAAAAATCCCAAAGGGAAAACCAGCAACGAGATGATTTTTTTATGAAAAATCAGGGCTCCCTTACCAGGATAATGGCCCACTGAGAAAATACAAACAGCAGCAAAACCTGGGCTGATTTCACCTGAAAAAATCCTCTTCCCTCTTGTTGTCCCTGCCTGCTGCCCACCTAGCTATACAGAGATCTGTATGACCCCTGCCACGGGCTGTACGAACTGTACGACTGCTGTCCACGGCTTGTACAGCCCCTGCTTCTAGTTGTGGGCTGTACGGCCTCTCTAGCAGCCTCTGCAAGTTGTACGGCCCCTCCAGAAAAATCTCCCGACCTCTACCTAGCTTGGTACAGCCCCGTGTTGAAGGAAGCTTTCCCCCACCCCACGCTTCGAAGCCCCGAAGCTCGACCCGAGCTGGTGCATCCAAGAAGCCCCGTCGGAAGCGCACTTCGGAGCAGTTTAAGACGCTCCCTGCTGTTTTGGAAGTGTCCTGCTCCGAAGCGCGCTTCAAAAAGTTTGAAGCACGCTTCCTCGAACGCCTCACACGCGCTTCAGAAAGTTAACCCAAACTCCCTAATTTCCTTAGGTTAACTTTGTTTATGTTTTTTTCCTCCTCTCCTACTCTTTCCCATTCCTTCTTCCCCGTCATTTTATTGCAGGTTGTTCATCTAAAACTTGAAGAAAATGGTTTTCTTTTGGTTTATCATTCTTGTTTTGGTTCTCATGGTGATGGTGGGGAGAAAGTATCGAAGGGAAGAAGATGATAGTGGTTATTCTCATGATGACCCACAATATGAACTTGGTGAAGGGTTTGAAGAGGAGGAAGAGGGAAATGAAGAGGGCAATGCAGGATGCAAAGATTTATTGAGACCCTTGTGGCAATTTGTAACAAAAGTTGAGAAGGGGAGAGGTGGTGGAAGCATGAAATTTTTATGTCATCATGACTGTCATGATGGAAAACCTTATACCGGTTCATATACCCGTCTAAGGAGGCATCTTTGTGGTGTAATGGAGATTGATGACAATAAGGGGTCCACTGGGATCACAGTTTGCCCTAAGATATCCAAGGAGCAGAGAGAAAAATATATAAAGATAGAGGAAGTTGCACAAAAAAAGCATGGTAAAAAACAAAAGCTTCAATCCAATGCCTCATCTAGATTTGGTGGCAACACATCTCCGTCTCCTCGTGGTTCTGGAACCTTTGGATCTAGAAGAACAATAGCAGATTTCCTTGATATTGGAGGTAGGGATGAGGTGGATGCAAAAGTGGTCATGTTTCTTTGTGCTTGTGGTACCCCATTCAATGTGCTTCGCTCTCCTTATTGGCACGAACTTGTCAAGGCAATCAACGAAGCCCCCAAAAGCTACAAGAGCCCCAACTATGAGAAAGCTAGAACTGTGTTACTTGACAGGGAAAAAGCGAAAATTCAAAGAGCTCTAACACGGTTTATAGATGAATGGGCAGACGTTGGGCTATCCATTGTATCGGATGGTTGGAAAAATTTTAGAAACCAACACTTGATCAATGTTCTTGGTGTTTCTGCTCCGGTGCAGTGTTTCTTGCAGCACATGACTCCTCTTCAATTATTGCATTTTCGCAAAACATGTCAGATCTCCTCTCGAAAAAAATTAATGATGTTGGTCCTTCTAATGTGATTCAAGTAATCACTAATAATGCAGCAAATTGTAAGGGAGCAGGTAAAATCATTTAGCGAGTTCATCCACACATCTTTTGGTCTGGGTGTTTGGTGCACACCTTGAACCTTTTGATGCATGATATTGTCAAGCATAGAGAATGTGGATGGATTAATCCATTGTACAAGAAAGGGAAGCAACTCATCAAATTTATCACAGGGCATAGAAGGGTTAATTGCTTCTACAGCACTCACTCTAGGTTGCAGCTACTTAAGATTGCAAACACTAGATTTGTTAGTTATTACCTCACCTTTAGGCGCCTATTGAAGGAAAGACGAGCTTTGGGTGCTATGGTGATGAGTGATGCATGGGATGAATTGAGCAATGATAGAGAAGGTGCAACAACAGTGAAGGAGATTGTCCTTGACAGTCAGTTTTGGTCACAGGTTCGGTTTGTTTTGCAAATCACATATCAAGTTTGTAGATTCAGATCGGCCAATCATTGGGGAGGTGTATGAGCAAATGGATAGCATGCTAGGGAAGATTAAAGACATTGTTGAGCCTAGAGATGTCAACCTCTATAACCATATTCGTGTAGAGGTGGAAAAACGATGGGAAATGCTAAATATTCCACTACATGCCTTAGCATTGACTCATTGCTCAATGTGTCTCTCCTCCTCTCCCTTGGCTTCCTTTTATAATCTTGAGATGAGCCCTAACCCTAATCTCCAAAGTGATCAATGGATGAGATTAAATCTCCCTCACTTGAGATCAATGGCTAGGATTCATTTAATTAACTCAAATCACTAATGCCAAAGGCTTAGGCATTTTATTTAATTAACCTCCATTAATTATAAAATGACATCCACTTTAATAATTAAATTATTAAAGTGAATTTTCAAAGCTCTAAGGTATTAATGACGACTTCTACACAAACCAATGTGGAAGTACCTATCCGAGCTACAAAACATTAACACTCCCTCTTATTGAGGAAGGTACTTCCGAAAGAGCCACCTGGAACTGGTTGTCCCTCTGAACCTAGCACAATATCCTACACATCATCCTGCACAATAGCATCCTAATAAACCTAATGCTTTACTTCATCTTCAATGGTTTTACTCCCTAGTGGCATGAAGTTTGAAAACTTCTTTGGAGGCCTGCTCTCCGTGAATGTGCTCCTAGGAGCCTCAACATGCTCCTATGCATCCTTCAATGTCTTCTCAAACCACTTCAGTCTCCTTACAAAGCTAGAAGAGGCTAACTCCTCCTCCTCACTTGAAGGGTGACACCTTGCACTGGAAGTTTGTGAACCCTTTAGAGCCACTTGCTCCTCATCCTGACCTGAAGTCCGACTTCTTGAACTAGAAGAAGCCAATGAGCGTTGCTCATCCTTCGAAGCCTCCTGCTCCTTGTCTTATGTCACTGGAATAGGCTCATGGAATAAGCCCTCCTCAAACTTGACATCTCGGCTCACCACAATCTTTCTCTGCACTAGAATCCATATCCTATATGCCTTCAAGGTCTCACTATAGCCAACGAATAATCCCTTCTCCCCTAAGGGCTCCAACTTTGTCCTCTTCTTTGCTAGTACATGGATATACACTGGACAACCGAAAATGCAAAAATGGCCAATCTTCAGCTTCACTCCAAAAAATGCCTCTTCTATAGTCTTGTCCCTCCAAGACCTTATGAGGACTCTTGTTTTGTACATACACTGCCATATTGCATGCCTTTGCCCAAAGAAACATGGACAAATCCTGGTCATGAATCATTGCCTTGGCAACTCCAACGATGGACAGATTCTTCCGCTCTGCAACCTTGTTCTGTTGTGAGTTGTAAAGTACTATCAGCTCCCTCTTTATCCTTGCTTCCTTGAGTCTTTTGAGGTGTACTCACCCCCATTATCTGACCTTAGAACTCTAATCTTCTTGCCTGTTTGATTCTCCACAAGAGATTTAAATTCCTGAAACTAACTAAATATCTCACTCTTGGTCCTCATGAAGAAAATCAACATCGTCCTAGAGAAATCATCAATGAAGGTTGCAAAGTAATTGGACCCACTCACTAATTCTAGTGACATCGGACCACACATATCGGTATGTACTAGATCCAAGATCCCCTTGGATCTGCTATCGTTGCTCGAAAAAGCAGCCTTGGCATTCTTGCCAAGAGCATAGCCCTTACATACTCCCTATTGCTCCACACTGAACTCTGGAAGACCAGTGACAATCTTCCTCAGTGAAGGTAGTGCTCTATGATGCAAGTGACCCATCCTCCTGTGCCAAAGCTCGCACAGGTCATCATTGTCATGAACCAGAGAACGTGCTAGTCCCTTCAACCCATATTAGATTGCCCTCTTTGTTACCAAGAACTCGTGATGAGTCAAGGCTAGATCCTTTCGGCCGAATAGGAACCTGACCATCCTTGAAAGAGATGGTACATCCCCTGTCCTCCATTGTCGAAACTCAAAGCAAATACATTTTGAGCTCCGGAACATACAACACATCTACCACCTCCAAAGAACCTCCCGACTCCAGCTAGAACTTGACTATCCCAACTCCTACACCACACTTCGCATTGGTGCCCCAAGCTCCACATGCAAATCCAAGTCCGTCTCTGACAAACTGGTGAACAACTCGTGTCCCCGTCATGTGACGAGAAGCCCCACTATCCACGAACCATGCACTGCCGGAAACTATGCTAGAAAGACAAGAGACTAACAAGAAATCCTTCTCAAACCTCTCAACAAACTCCTTGACCTAAGTTTCTGCAGATGGTACTACCTGTTGAGACTTACCCTTCCCTTTCTTTCGTTTAGTACACTAAGGGATCCCCCTTCTTTCCAACCTATGAAGTCAACTCTCCACATGCATTCCCCTTTCTCTTCCTTGCCTGACTAGCAAGAGCCAAATTATCTCCATCACCTATCTATTGGCCTAATAGATAAGATAAGATAATTTTATTAATTTCCAACTAATGACCACAAAAGTAAGGCGAAGGGACTGTTGAGTATAATGATGTCAATACAATGCAGGAGTACCAAAAGGGTCTCCTATAAAAGGCAATATGCAGAAAGTAAAGTGCAATAAGGTATAGTAGAAAGTGAGATCTACTTAGAGGCATGAAGAACCCTCGGCCCCGAGCTCAGATACCCGCGTTGATGATGGGGTGTATCGTAGGAGAAGAAGATCCAAGGACAACAGGAACCAAAAGAAAGCAAGTAGATCTGTCATGTAATGGATCCATCTCTCCTATCATCTGAGGCTAAATGAAGAAAGTTAAGTATAGTGGTTGTTCCGAGGGGGGCCTGGTGGGGTACCTAGATCGTCCACTGCACTGCTAACTAGTAGAGGTAGTGCACCGACAAGGTCTGGGGGATCTCATCTGTCTCCTCAAAGGGGATCTCGTGGGACGAGGGAAGGTCCCACGGGTCCAC
Organism: Picea engelmannii; assembly: GCA_009831015.1. Taxonomy (NCBI): domain Eukaryota; kingdom Viridiplantae; phylum Streptophyta; class Pinopsida; order Pinales; family Pinaceae; genus Picea; species Picea engelmannii. The sequence goes on along the minus strand of ML848026.1, from coordinate 13,696 downwards.
TCTGATCTGGAGTCCAAGGTTGCAATGCCCCTTCCTGAGGGTAGCACCGGGAAGAAGGAGGTGATCTGCTGAATAGGGTCTGGTCTCGTAGGAGGCTGAAGAGTATGGGCTCAGATCCTGAGAGCCTCCTGTATGTATAAATGTTAGATAATAGGGAAAATAGAAAAACATTATACTTTTTAAATTCTTTCTATCAACTAGATCAGCATAGAAGATAAACAGATCTGTCACAAACAATGAACAATAGCTTACCTCCAGAATCAAATGAGAAGTGTACCTATCACATGTATAGACGTATGCCTCTGTAAGTATGCTCAGATGAAGTTTAGGTTCATGGATCAAACCTCTAGGGTTTGATCTCTGTCAAAAGAACTGAGGGACAGTTTTGCCATGGTTACTAAACCCCAATAGGAAAACAAATGAATAGTGACAGCACAGCAAGGAAAACAATCACTAGAGAACCCTTAGATCTGGAATAAAAGTGTTAAACCCTCCAATAAGCAAACACACTCAAATCTGAAAAACCAGTGGCTCCATAAGCAAATAAACTTAGATCTGAAATACAAGTAACACCATAAGAAAACAACTCAGATCTGGAGAATAGGTGGCACCGCAAGCAAACAACTCAGATCTGGAGATGGCACCACAAGCAAACAAAACAGATCTGGAGATGGCACCACAAGCAAACAAAACAGATCTGGAGAAATAGGTGACATCATAAGTAAATAACTCAGATCTGAAGTAGGTGGCCCCATAAGCAAAATAAAACTCAGATCTGAAGTAGGTGGTCCCATAAGCAAAATAAAAAACTCGGATCTGAAGTAGGTGGCCCCATAAGCAAAATAAAACTCAGATTTGAAGGAGGTGGCCCCATAAGCAAAATAAAAAACTCAGATCTGAAATAGGTGGCCCAATAAACAAGATAAAAAACTCAGATCTGAAGTAGGTGGCCCCATAAGCAAACTAAAAAACTCAGATCTGAAGTAGGTGGCCCCATAAGCAAAATAAAACTCAGATCTGAAGTGTAGGAGGCCCCATAAATGAAACAGCAATACCCTCCACAATAGGGACAGCAATAGAAAAAGGTCGCGGCACACTCAGAAGTGCTAGGAGAGTCTGTGGCACACTTAACCAGCTGAGGAGAGGTCCGTGGCAGCTACATGAAGGTTCGTGGATCTTAATAAAAGGCCTTCAACAGACAAGCAAGTAAACCACAGCAGCATATACAGTCAGGGAGAGAGAGGACCGAAGTGTCTCCTTAATAAAAACTGAACTGATGCTCCCAACCAAACAATACCTCAGTTATGAAGGAGAGAAATAACAAGGTACCATCACCAAGAAAGAACAAACTGAGGTAGCCACAGTAACAATAGGAATAGGAGCAAAGAGTGGAGTGAGTGTAGGTGTAAAGCTAAGGGGGGTAGGATCTTATTTATACTTAGGGAGAGGGGTTAGGGCAATTTTTTGCTTGGTTCTAGACCAAGAACCCCAGTCATCTACTGGGGGCCCTCACAAGGGTCTTTCTGCTTGGTTCTAGACCAAGAACCCCAGTCATCTACTGGGGGCCCTCACAAGGGTCTTTCTGCTTGGTTCTAGACCAAGAACCCCAGTCATCTACTGGGGACCCTCACAAGGGTCTTTCTGCTTGGTTCTAGACCAAGAACCCCAATCATCTACTGGGGGCCCTCACAAGGGTCTTTTGCTTGGTTCTAGACCAAGAACCCCAGTCATCTACTGGAGGCCCTCACAAGGGTCTTTCTGCTTGGTTCTCGACCAAGAACCCCAGTCATCTACTAGGGGCCCTCACAAGGGTCTTTCTACTTGGTTCTCGACCAAGAACCCCAGTCGTCTACTAGGGGCCCTCACAAGGGTCTTTATGCTTGGTTCTAGACCAAGAACCCCAGTCATCTACTGGGGGCCCTCACAAGGATATTTTGCCATGGCACTCACTGCTTGGTCTCATACCAAGAAACCCCAGGAGTGTGTTGGGTGCCCTAGTCTATAGCTAGGGTATTTTCCATCCTCCAGAGAATGGCTCTTGCAACTGCATTAATTTCAACAATAAGACTAAACATTGTTGGTCCGAATACCTGAAAAAGCCTGTGAGGGTCTGAGCCCCCTTGAATAAGCAATGAAATTGCCCCCTAATCTCATAGTAAATGGGGCATCGACAGAGGAAGTGTTCCTCAGTATCGACCTTCTGTAGTTCGCATAGCTGGCAGATCCTGTTTGGTCGGTCGATCTGGTGGTCTGTCTCTACCCAAAGGCTATGAGAGCCCACTCTTAACTACCCTAGAGGAATGTGAAGAGCATGTACCCAGTCTCAGAATGCATATTGTGGTCGAACGATGAACCCATTCATAAGCTCCAAGAAATGCTCAGCATAAAAGGCCATCTTTGGGCGTAACCCACCAAGGGGGTTAACCCAAGTGATTTGGATAAACTGCCTACAAATGTCATCTTTGATGATCTTGTTCAACACCTGTCTGGTCGGTAGTAGATGGTCGAGTGCATCCAAGGAATACCGAAAGAAAGGGAGGCGATCAAACTGAATTCCCACGGACCTAAGAGATCTGAAACCCCTGCAAACCAACCTCGATCTTGGCCCAATGGGTTAGAGAGACCAGTGGTCTCCAAAGAGCAGTAAGCCAAGTACGAGTACCGGTCTCGCCCCTTCACTGAGGAGCAGAAGGGTTTGGACTCAAGTCGGAGGATAAGGGCTTGGACTCTGTTGAGAGACAGTGTTCGAACCCTTCTATATGTGTCAGAGGAGAAGGGTTTGGACTCTCTCAGCTGAGGCCCAATCAAACTCCAATAAGGAAGGCCCCCAAATCTTTGAGCCATATAGAACAGTGGGTCGGATAAGGCAGTCCATGAGAGACATCTTGGATGAGATGTCTTGAAAATAGTGGCGGAAACACTGTCTCTCGAGAAGGGCTAAAGACTCATACCCTTGGCAATCTGAGGAAGGAGGGTCGATCGCAAACTGAAACAAGGTCCTGAAAACTGTACTCCCAAGTACATGTAGCCGTTGGTGATCTCGATCTCCTCCCTCTGAAGAAGAAATGAAGGTCTACGAACTTCTTCGACCCGTTGAAGATCAAAAACTTGTTTTTACACAAGTTGACCATCAACTGTCGAAGGTCGCAGAAGAGAGCTAGGGCATCCAACTGTCTCTGTAATCTCCCTGTAGACGAGGCTAGAAGGACCAAATCATCAGCTAAAAGAAAGATGGATATCAAAACCTGATGCAGGAGACACCCGTCACTGTCCTGGATATGCTCGTGGAGAAAGGCCTCTAGCTCATCAATATAAATCCGAAACAATGTGGGGTATAGGGGGCAGCCCCGTTTAACTCTGATGGTACACTTGATGAAATCTGACAACCCATGAACTGTGCGGAGGCGACCAAAAACCGACTCATGGAGGCACATGATGGCAGTCAGTAAGGTATGGGAGATGCCAATGTCTCTGAGCCTCTTGAATAGGGCTTCTCTCGCAATGGAGTCGAAAACCTTCTGAAAGTCTACAAAGTAGCAGTAGACTTTCAAAGATTGATGGCATGCCTCCTGAATGATGGCCCGAAGGGTAAAGATGTGATCAATGGTCTGATGAAAATGTCGAAATCCTACCTGCCCCTTAGCTCTGAGGTGTTTGCGTTCAATCTCACTAAAGAGCTTCCTATGGAGAGTCGTAGCATAGAGGTTCAAGAATGTATGGCCCACCATGATCATCCTGTAATTGTTGGGATCTGATCTGGGCCCAATTCGTGTATTGGATGAATGATTCGATGCGACCAAGCCGAAGGAAAACCTGTACGAACCACATGGTTGAAGAGATCAGCCAAGTGAGAAACCAAAGCACGAAGACCGTGCTTAAAGAACTCTGCTTGAAAACCTTCCTCATCTACTTCTTTGTTGTTGTTCATCACTCAAACGGCCTCTCTGATGTCACTATCTGAAAATAAGAAGCATGAGGAGGGTGGAGAGGTAACATCGGAAGTGTCTCTCGTGCAACGATGCCCTTGATGAATGGAGCCAATGGCTTAATGAAACCATCCAGGATCATCCTCACCATCTCTTCATCTATCATGACCTCCCCAACTGATCACGAACCTGAGCGATCTTGGTGAGATAGCTGGTCATTGTATCTAATCTAGTCATCTTGGTGTTTCTAAATTTTTCCCTCAACACCATCTTCCTGTTTGCATTACTGCTCTAGAAAAGATTCGTCAGAGCTACAAACATATCCTTGGCCGACATCTTCTCAGATAGGTGAGGAATCAAGTGATTCTTCACAGCATCTAAGATTTATCCTCCTGGCTTTCACATCCTTTTGCTCATGGACGGCCAAGTCTTTTGGATCCATCGGTTGGGTTGCGATGGTATTTGCAAAATCCCACAACCCATTCCCCATGAGAATTAATGTAACCTTGGCCTTCCAAGGTAAAAAAATGGATGCACCCTCCAACCTGTCCTCAAACCTCAAACCAATTGCGGCCAACTCCAAATCAGAATTCAATGACGAATATAAGTTGTTGGAATTTGGATCTGTTGTAAAACCTGTGCCAAAACCCTTGTCTGATCTCCTTTGGAGTGTTAGCTTTGATACCATGTTAAATTTCCTCAAATCCCAGTGATGGCAATTAATTCCTAGTAAATCCTTGTTGAAATAAAATGCAGATCTGCTGCATAAAAGCACATTGAGATTCTTAACCAGAAAATTACAGGGGAAGAAAAAAAGGAAACCAAACACATGTAAACATATTTTTGGGTAAATATCCCGGGAAAGACACCTAAGGGAATATCAACAACAAGATGATTTTATTAGGAAAAATCAGGGCTCCCTTACCTAGATAATGGCCCACTGAGAAAATACAAACAGCAGCAAAACTTGGGCCTACTATCCATGCAGAATTTTGTGGAAGGTTTCAGCAAATGCGCTCCAATACCATGTAGCTTTTTAGACCATGGTAAACATTTTGCACTATAAAATAATTCCTTTGGAAAACTAAATAACCTAAACTAAAAGACCTTGTTAACGTTGAATTTGACCTTATAAATCTGAGTGTTAATCTATAGTGCATATTCATGGATATCATTTGGGATGAGCTCATTGTTACAAAGTTCACCATTCGGCATCAAGGATCCGTAATGATTACGAGGTGGATAGGTTAGTCGATCCACTGATGCAACATCGACGATTCAGTTAGTGCCTTTTAGACATGGCACATGGTCGCATGTCTTTATTATTCAAGCATAGATGGTTGGAGAAAGTTCAAACGGGTTATTTTCACATACGTGTAGGAGAAGGATATATCAGAGGTACATACAGACAAATGATTCAACAAAGCAGGTGCCCCATCCTTACAAGTTCAGTGCAGTATTCAGACCAAGTATGGGAGGGCAATGACCCCCAAAGGAGTGTGATCAAGGCAAGTTTGTAGTGTCATATTTCGCAAGATCTTATCGTAGTTTTGGACACCATTTGGGTAGATACGCACGAGGTTTTCCTTTTAGGCAACTATGAGAAATTCTTATTTTTGGCAATTTCTACTTTTAGCAGTCTTTAGAGAGTGGTCCAATTGCAAATCTAATTTCATATTTGAGGACCCAGTTGGAGGATTTGTCAGTGCTGTGAACTTCATCGAATTCTAAAGACAAGCTATTTTTGGCAAGTGACTAAACATTTGGGGGCCTAATATGTCATACAACATCGGTGTTTGATTTCAAGCCATTCCGAGCACTTTGAATTTCCAAGGACCGGCTATGTTTTCGCATGGTCTATGTTTGGCTTGACAGGTCCAGATGGAAAAATTGGCTTATTTTAGACAGTGTTAAGCCCTAGAGGGCTTGTATATGACCTTGATGGTTACGACCTCGATGATGATCCCTTGCTTGATCTCAGGTTGACCATTGACTTGAGGGTAGATAAGATAAGATAAGATAAGATAATTTTATTAATGTCCGACTAATGACCACAAAAGTAGGTCAAAGGGACTCTTGAGTACAATGATGTCAATACAATACAATGCAAGAGTACCAAAAAGGTCTCCTATAAAAGGAGACGTTAATCTCCCCTCCATTCTCAGAGCTTAATACCGTAATCTTCTTTCTTATTTGATTTTCTACAAGATCCTTAAACTCTAGAAAATTCCTAAAGACCTCATCCTTGGTCTTCGTGAAGTAAATCCAGGACTTCCTAGAGGAATCATCAACAAACAATACATAATTAATGGAATAGGTGTTGGCACAAATTTCCACCCTCCAATTGAGTTGATAATTGCATTACAACAGCGATGAAAACTTGGCTAATTAAAGGAGTAATGGCCCCAAATTGTCATTGGCCAAACCCCTCTCCGTTTGGGCTAGTGCTTGCTCGCCTCTGGGGGGAGTCCCTAGGCACACTGAAGCGCCTTGCTACTGCCTTTAGGTCTAATTTTTGCGTGTAAAACCTACAAAACAGCAAGCTGTTTGTCTTGGACAGCATGTAAAGGCATCCCAAAATGATGAGGAAGAGTGATATTTAACGCTTGGAAGGAACCTACAAGGTTAGCACAATGATAATAGACTGGAAAAGAAGATGAAAACTATTCAAAAGGTGAGAAATAACCACAATGAACAATTCAGAAAATGACAAATCAGATCACAAAATTACCATAATACCACCAAGAAGAGAGGTTTGAAGACAAAACACACACTTCTTTATTGATCAAGCTTACAAGAGAGTTGATTGCGCCACACTTGGAAATATTACAACCAGTACAATGACTACTTTGCTCAGAGAAGACCCACTAGACTAGAGAAAGCGAGAGAGAAGAATGAGAGAGACACTATGTTGCTGCAAAGAACCGACCAAGAACCTCTATGAAGCATCCAATATATAGCTTAGGGGGCGCATATCTCAAGGAGGAGGAGAGAGGTCAAATGGGTGGCTAAGAATAGAAGGCTAGGCACATGAGTAGAGATAAAAAGGGAAGTGTGATTGATGTCCTAGTGTGGGTGATGAGGTGGATGAGCATGAGAGAGGGAATATGAGCACAAGAGAAGAAGAATGCACCCAAAAAGGAAGGATGGCGCACTAGAGGAAGAGAAGAAGGAATAACGAGGTGGAGAGTGAATGGAAGTGAGGGATATAGGCGCACGGTACAATGAGAGTGACCAAATATAGAGTTTAGTCCAAGTGGAATTGGCATGCAAGCACATGAGTGAGAGATGACAAAGGAATGCGTCCCATGTGTGGGAGAAGAGAGAGTGCACTTGGAGAAATAGAAAGAGAGAGGGAGTGAATGCAACATGTGCCTAAGTTAGATGGAGTGGAAGTGGTAGATGGAGTGCATGGATGCATGACAATGGCCAAGAATAATCATGAGTCCAAGTAACTATGACATGCAAGAGATGAGTGAGAGTTAACTCAGTAATGCACCCGCATATGAGAGAGAGAAGAGGGCGCACTTAGGGAGATAGAAGAAAAGGATGAGTTAATAAAACATGTGCCTAAGTTAACTGGAGTAGAAGGGGTAGATGAAAACCAAAATTAACCACCCAGCGCATGATTGCATGTTTAGTTTGACTCAAGTATGGGTGAGTTATGGCCAAGTCAAATTCGTCCTAAATTTTAGGGAATCTCCTAAATTTTAGGGAATCTCCTAAATTTTAGGAATTTACAGTTTAAACTCAACTGGGGGTGAATTTTGTGGAAGTGATGCATGGCAAGTGGAGACGTGAGTGTGAGGAGTAATATACATGAAATGGGACCCAGTTATGCGCCCCCCTTTAGCTCAATTAATTAATTATTAAATGCTCATGTCATGGGAAAATGTGACCCATGCTTAGGTGGGTGCCACATCACTCTATAGCTCTATCTCATGTCGATCTTTGTGGGTGCCACTTGGCACTGCATGGACGATGACTGTACCTACTAAATATAGACATTTCTAAAAATAGAATCCAGTTCATAAATTTTAGGAAACTGTCCACATCACCCAAGATCACTGGGAGAACACTGCCACATGTCATTGTCTAAAAATAGACACTGCTAAAAATAGAAAGTTGTCTAAATGCCCTTGACTTTATACTCGTTGATCTCGTCTTCCCGCAAAGGGATCCGAATATGCGATCAGAACTGACATGCGAGCCCTGGTGCTCAACCTGCCAAAAATAGTAAATTGTGCCACCTCATTCTGGAAAAGATCCAAAAGACTTTGGATGTCCTAAGGATCAATATTGCATGCTCAGAATCTGAATCCGAGGCCTAGAGCAAAACCTGCTAAAAACAGAAAGTTCTTGCACATCTCTCGGAAAAGTTTCATTGGGCCTAGAATCATGCAAGGACTCATACTGTATGCTCAGAACTGCTCCAAATTGTCAAGAGACCCACTCAAACCGTGTCTCCTAAAAATAACAACACCTGTTGTATGTATACCTCTCTCTCAAATATGCATGGAAATTAAGTCAACTCTAACACTGAACCAAACAAGCATGTACCAATCATATACCTGTCTCGCATGGGAACCAACCTCTTGCTCAACACAAGTGCTAAACTATGGGAGAATCTCAAAATGCCAACCAAAATAGTGCATGATGGCTCTTAACCCTCAAGATTTTCAAGGGTGAAAATCTAGGGGTTAACAATAGGTCAAGAATCTCTCTTGACCTATGCTTATTGCTCGAAAAAGTTGCCTCCATATGCTTATCGAGTGCAAAGCCCTTGCACACCCCTTTCTTCTCAACCTTTAAGTCAAACAATCCTTGCACCATGTCCTTCAAGATCGACAACACTCCATAGTGCAAGTGACCTAGTCTCTTATGCCAAAGCACACACAAGTTGTCATTGCCATGCATTAGAGCTCTCATAGGATCCCCCTGCCACATGTATAGACCAACCTTTCAAACACCTCTAGCCAACACCTGACCAAGATCCCAGCATCTCTTTTGAATGATTGACCTATTCTTCCTCTCCGCAACCCCTTTTGAGGGTTGTAGGGTATTGTTACCTCCTTCTTGATTCCTACTTCCCGACAAAAAGGTGTCAAACTCTTTGGAAGTATACTCCCCTCCATTGTCAGAGCTCAATACCTTAATCTTCTTTCCTGTCTGATTTTCTACAAGGGTCTTAAACTCTTGAAACTTCACAAAGACCTCATCCTCAGTCTTCATGATGGAAATCTGGGGCTTCCTAGAGGAGTCGTCAATAAAAAATACAAAATAAACATTACCTAATAAGGAAGCTAAAGACATGGGTCCACATACATCTGAGTGAATTAGGTCAAGAATCTCTATTGACCTATGCTCACTGCTAAGAAAAGAAAGTTTCACATGCTTGTCAAGTACATAACCCTTGCACACTCCTTTCTTCTCAACCTTGAAGTTAAGCAATCCTTGCACCATGTCCTTCAAAATCGAAAACACTTCGTAGTGTAAGTGACCTAGTCTCTTGAGCCAAAGCTCACACAAGTTGTCACTATCATGAACTAGAGCTCTCACAGGATCCCCTTGCAACCTATATAGACCACCCTCTCAAACACCTCTGGCCAACACCCGACCAGGACCCGAGCATCTCTTTCAAATGAGGACTCGTCGGGCATGTCTTTCAGATGAGGACTCGTCGGGCATGTCTTTCAAATGAGGACTCGTCGGGCACCTCTTTCAAATGAGGACTCATCGAGCATGTCTTTCAGATGAGGACTCGTCAGGCATCTCTTTCAGATGAGGACTCGTTGATCACCAAACTCAGCCATACATTCAAGATTTGTCATCATTGTTACTAAAAGGAGATTTTTAGTTAAGCGAGATACATAAAAAAAACACTAATAAGCTCAAGGGTATCACTTGATGGTGTTTGGAATGAGATGGATCCCACTCCTACACTAGATACATGGCATCATCACCAAGTTCCAATTCCATGGTTGCCTCCTGCATCTAAAGTTTGTTGAAGGCCCTCTTGTTAGAGTTCATATGTTTAGAGGCTCCACCATCCATATATCAGGCAACACAAGACACAATGTTAGAAGATAGGCATGAGACCATAAAGAAGTGTATCACAAGTTTGGATGAAAGCTCATCCACTCCAATTGATGCTTCTACACTCCCTAGAAAGTGCTTCTATAATTGTTTCTACCCTTCCCCTTCTTCTCATGACACTAAGAAGCAAAGTGCCCAAAATTTTGACACTTGAAGCACTTGATGTGGCTCAAGTCCTTCTTTCCCTAGTTAGGATAACCCAAATCCTCTTTCTTCCCTTTATGCCCCTTCTTGGGTCCCCCTTTCTTGTTTCCCTTCTTTATCTTGTTGATGAGAGCAAGAGTTTGATCCTCCTCCATATGCAACACTAACCAATCTCATCTCCTCCTGGGCAAAGTCACCCCATAGCTTCTGGAAAGGAGGAAGCTTTTCTCAAGCACAGACTCCACAGACAAAAGGTTGCCAAGAAGAAGAGAACCCATTTAATGAGAGATGGGTACAAGCTCTTAAACCTCCAACTACTACAAGCTTATCACAGAGTTTAGTAATCTTCATCAAGTAGGTACCTACAGTATCTTATTGTGCTCATCCACGTGACTCTAAGTTTATTCCGCAACAGCATCTTCCAACCAATGTTTTCACTCTCATATAGAGTGACTTGAGCATCAAACATGTCCTTTCTCATGGTCTTCTCAAAAATGTGAGATATCAAATGATACTTCACAAAGTCAAGGATGACATGCCTAGTCTTCAGCATCTTCTTCTTATATCTACCAACAACACGGGATTGATAGGTGCTACAACCAGTTTCTCAACAAAGTCCCACGGATCATGCTCCTCCAACAACATCTATACCCAACACTTCCATGGAACGAAGTTAGAGGGACCTTCCAATCCGTCTTCGAAATTCTGAGATTGAATGTTGTCATGTTGTTGTACTAGAATATCCTGCTAAACATAAACAAATAAGCAACCTAAAAAAACTCCATCATAGGTTCACAATGTTTTTCTCAAGCACAGATCATAGGCATCTCACCCCTGAAACCTCTCGACAACTCCCTCTCATAAGTAGCAGCCCTACTATCCATGCAGAAATTTGTGGAAGGTTTCAGCAAATACGCTCCAATACCATGTAGCTTTTTAGACCATGGTAAACACTTTGCACGATAAAATAATTCCTACGGGAAACTAAATAACCTAAAAATAAAGACCTTGTTAACACCGAATTTGACATTATAAATCTGAGTGTTAATCTATAGTACATATTCATGGATATCATTTGGGATGAGTTCATAGTTACAAAGTTCACCATTCGACATCGGGGATTCGTAATGATTACGAGGTGGATAGGTTAGTCGATCCACTAATGCAACATCGACGATTCACTGAGTGCCTTTCAGACATGGCACATGGTCACATGTCTTTATTATTCAAGGATAGATGGTTGGAGAAAGTTCAAACAGATTATTTTCTCATACGTGCATTCGAAGGATATATCAGAGGTACATACGGACAAATGATTCAACAGAGCAGGGGCCCTATCCTTACAAGTTTAGCACAGTATTCAGAGCAAGTATGGGAGGGAGATGACCCCCTAAGGGGTGTGATAAAGGCAAGTTTGTCGTGTCATATTTTGCAGGATCTTATCGTAGTTTTGGACACCATTTGAGGAGATACACACGAGATTTTGTTTTTAGAAAAATATGAGAAATACATATTATTGGCAATTTCTACTTTTAGCAGTTTTTGGAGAGTGATCCAATTGCAAATCTAATTTCATATTTGAGGGCCCAGTTGGAGGATTTGCCTATGGTGTGAACTTCATCGAATTCTAAGGACAAGTTATTTTTATCAAGTGGCTAAACATTTGGGGACCTACTATGGTATACAACATCAGTGTTTGATTTCAAGCCATTCCGAGCACTTTGAATTTCGAAGGACCGACTATGTTTTGGCATGGTCTATGTTTGGCTTGAAGGGCCCAGATGGAAATATTGGTTTATTTTAGACAATATTAAGCCATGGAGGGCTTGCATATGACCTTGATGGTTACGACCTCGATGATGATCCCTTGTTTGATCTCAGGTTGACCATTGACTTAAGGGTAGATAAGATGAGATAAGATAAGATAATTTTATTAATGTCCGACTAATGACCACAAAACTAGCTCAAAATGACTATCGAGTACAAAGATGTCAATACAACACAATGCAAGAGTACCAAAAAGGTCTCCTATAAAAAGCGAGATGCAGAAAGTAAAGTGCAATAACGTAGAGTAGTAGAAAGTAAAATCTACCCTGAGACATCAAGAGCCCTCAGCCCTGAGCCCAAATACCTACGTTGATGATGGGGTGTATCGTAGGAGAAGAAGATCTAAGGACGAGACCAGTGGAAAAGAAGTAGATCTGTCATGTGGATCTATCTCTCCACCATCCGATGCCAAATGAAAGAAATTGAGTATAGTAGGGGGACCTGGTGGGTGTTTGGCTCGTCCGCTGCGCTACTGACTGGTAGAGGTAGTGCACCGACGAGGTCTGGGGTATCTCATATGTCTCCTGGGAGGGGATATGGTCTGGCTATGTCGCTGAAATCTCGTGGGACGAGGGAAAGTCCCACGGGTCTGCACTAATCTAAAATCTGGGGCTGCGCTGGTGTTGGTTTGTCTCTAAGTGCCCCTTCCTAAGGGTATCAGTGGGAAGAAGGAGGTGATCCATCGAATAGGGTCTGGTCTCATAGGAGGCTGAAGAGTATGGGCTTAGAGCCTGAGGCTGAAGAGTAGAGTAACCTAAGCCACATGCATTGTTATTCTTGGTCTTGAGATATGATAGATAAGATAAGATAAGACACCTAGCTTAGAGATAAGGTTGTTATTTTAGAGCCTTATCCTCTACTAAAATTAATCTTATCCATTTTTGCTATTTTTATATCTCATCTCTTCCTAAAAGTAACCTTATCCACTCTATCATTTTTGTGCCCCATCCTCTTATAAAAATAAGCTTATCCACTTTGCTATTTTGAGATCATAAATCATGTTTCTAAATTAGTATGATTGACTTATATTTGGAATCTACCTGATCCCTAAAATCCATGCACCTACCTTAGTGAGAGATGCCTTGCTATTTTTGAGATCCCTATTATTAGAGGCTTATCTTGTGGCCTATTTTTAAGGGAGTTACATGGATTATTTTTGGAATTTGACTCTCCTTAGATAAATTCAACCTACCTTGAGATATTTTGAGCCATTCCTTTATCCTATTCATGCAGCTTATCTTGGAAATCTATGGTCCCAAGGAGGTTCGACCCAATCTTGGGTGGAGGATGTTTGAATTATTTCTTGCAAGCAACTATTCTTAGAGGAGAGATTCACTATACTTGGAGGGGAGGACTCTTATCTTTTCTCTCCCTCAATCTCTTCTTATTATTTCCTCTATATATTGTATGAAGCAAAGGGAGGAGGGTTCGAATTTATTGTGAGATCTTGGGTTGCTTCTCTTGTGATTTCTCTTTCTCCTTTGCTTCTTCTTCCCAAAGAAATTGAGATTGAACACTAGCATGGAGAATATGTGGTGGTGATTGGTTTTGTTGGGTCATGACTAGTACTGTCCCATTCATAAAAGTTGATTTGTACCTGGGAATGTTGCTGTCCAAACTCCAAACTGGTCAGAATTTTGTTCTTCCTACAACTTTTGATAATAAGGACAGAGGATTTCATGAGTGACTAGTGACTACTACGG
>ML848025.1:42531-60248 GCA_009831015.1 Picea engelmannii | reverse complement strand
AAGAAGACTTTAATGAAGCACATCATGTTGAAGATCGAGTCCATGAAGAAGACCCTATTGGAGAGAGCACTCTTCTTCATGAAGATGAGAATTCTGTAAGCCTTAGATCTTCCCAAAATTCTGAATTTTATGATCTTTATTGTTATGATTTTGAGAAGATCGAATTTGAAGAAAGCCCTTCAAGTGACGATGAGTTTGAGAAGGTATTTGCTTCTCCATTTAATGGAGATGAGGGCATTCAAGCTTCCATCTCTCCTTCACATGAAGACAAGGGTATGGTGAGTTGTACTCCTTTCTAGTTTTTTGAGTTCTACTCCTTTCCAGTTTTCTGAGTTTTGTGATGCACCCTTTGATGATTTGGAAAGTGAAGAGTTTTTAGAGAAACCCTTGGATTTGGTTAATTTTTCATTTGATGAAGAACATGATGATCATAAGATTGAAAATATTGATGACCTTCTACATAGTGAAAGGCATAAATGGGATATGAGTTGTTTTCAGTTTGATGGGGATCCTATTTATGATATTGTTGATGATTCTAAAGTCAAGAGTGCAGAATTGTTTCCTTTGGAACAACCATCATTTTCAGAAAATTTTCACCATCACTTCTAGCGATATATGTATACTAATGATGCATATGTTTGGCAACATGAAGAGGATATTTTCACAGATTTGTTTCGACCATCTAATGTTGATTTATTACAACTTTCTCATGGCAATCTCCAGCCATATTCTATGAGGTATGACACATTGTTTTGAGCACTTGGAGCCGTTTTATGAAAGTAAAAATTTGGAAAATTTTCAGCCACCCCTATTCTCAGATTTTGGTGAACATTCATGTGTCAAATCAGCATTAGAGTATCATTATAAGGCTGTGATTCACACAGGGCAACAAGTATTTTGTAGCAGAAATTTCCAGCCATATTTTTTCTCATCTTGTCCTCAATATGTCGTTGGAGATGTAGCTGAAAATTATGTTTTTGGTGTTAAAATATCTATGGGGCAAAAGTGTTTTCAACTTATGATTTGTGGTAAGAGTTTCCGACCACATATAGAGAGGCAACAGGTCCTAAGTTGTGTTTAAATTTTTTTCTCAAGATGTGAATTCACACCTCATTTTTCACCTACATACTTGTTGGGCAACCATGAGATAGTTTTTTCTTATGATTCCACCTCAAGCCTTGGGCAGTGACATCGTAAAGGAAAACCAAGGTGGCCATTTCTTGAAGTGTGTGGATTAGCCTTATAAGATGCAAGGGTTGCATCATTAAGGCCTTGCTTGGAGCAAGGATGAGCTAGGGTAAATGTAGGGTTTGTTTAGCTTAAATTTAATTTTTAGCCATAAAAATCCCTAGACGTCTAGGGTTTTCTTACATATTTTTGACCTAAAATTTTAGGGTTTTCTAGCATGTTTTTGACCTCATTTCTCTTGGAAAATTGTCAGAATTGGTTTGTATTACAGAAATTTTCGGGCTAGACGTCTTGGTTTTATTGGCTGTTATATGCTCTTAAATTTTCAGAATTAATAAGTTACTTAAATCCTAGTTTTATCCATTGTTTTAGCCCCAACTTTACTTGTTTATAATTTGCTAAAGGGGATGAATTGTAGAGCTGTTATAATTTGTCTTATGCTGCAATTTACTTATCTTTTATACAAGTTTTATAACAGGCATAAGTAATTTTTCAGATTTGTAGTGTTTGGGGATCTTTTTGCATTGGATAATAACTTGACAAACCTGCTTAACTTGGCCTTAAAGCACATCAAACCCAAATCTGGAATTTATCTTGAACAACCACCTAATCCGTAACTTGCTAAGTATACCTAGTTGGTGGTAAATTACATAGCTACATAGGAGGCTTGAGACTTGATTGTGTCTTTGCTTTAGGAGTCCTTAAAGCTACTAGGGAAGCCTCCATTGTGTTGGATTTATCCTTCACTAAAATGAGGGAAGTAGTTGCCTAGGTGATAGTGGTAACACTTCCAATGTTCCACTCATTTTGTACCTTGTGAAGGCTTTACACTAGGGTGCAAATTGTGTGATAACAAGCCTCTCCTCTTGCATGAGTATGGACTTTTGCTCTCTGATTGGCTAGCATTATATGATCTTGTGAATTGCATTCTAACTGATGCAACATACAAATTTAATAACGACACTTTAGGCCCATTTGGTGGGATTGGATTTGCTGCTATTGTAACTCGTTTGGATTTTTAAACCCTATGGATTGTACCAGGTGCTTTATACAAGATATCATTCAAGGAAACCCTCAAAAGGATGTGAGGCCTTATAGATGAAGAAGCTAAATGGGTTGATTGTCTGTATATAGTGTGGTCTTTCAAACTCTTGTATGGATTGAGGGTCTTCTCATGGTTGTTGATATATAAGGGATTGCCCTCAAAGGAGATATTATCAAGGATTGGGTTTACTGATGCTTTGTGCCTATACTATTGGAGAGTAGAAACTATTCACCACATACTTTGAAATTGCAAGTATTACCTATAGTACTTATCATAGACCTCTTGCTAGCTATATTATAATAATTATGTTTGACAAGAAGCCATGTATCCCTTCTCTCCTTGTATGGTTGAACTTTTTCATTTTAATGCCTTATCATGCCCTCATGATTCAATTGTACTAGACATGTATCACTTTCCCTTTGGTGGTGTTATCCCCCCATTCTTAGGGATAACGAAGGAGATGATATCTCGAGGCCCTCAGGTTGCAGACATGGAGTACCGAGAGGCAGATGAGCAGGAATAACCCATTCACTCACCGCACATCACCATTTGATCGATGGCAGCAATATCCACTACACCAGCTTGGCCCACAGAGGACAACAAGTCTTGCTTCATGAGGTAACTGCTAGATTTTCATTAGTTTCGTTAACATTAGATTTACCATAGCATTTTTATCTTCTTTTTATTTCTATAATCATATACTGAAATATATAAGTAGCAGATAAACAAACACAAGAAGACACAAAGATTTATCGTAGGAAAACCCCAAATTCGGGGGAAAAACCCAGCCAACTTTTCTTAGAGAGAATCTTTCCAATACAACCATGAACAAGCTCTAATCACAAGAGCAAACCAACAATGAAGAAACCTTGATAACATATACTTATCTCTTCTTTTTGTCAAACCCTAGCGAGGGTAGACAACTGAGTAGCATCACAGAATTGACGCAAGATAGGTGCATCACTAGAGCAAGATAGCGCACCAAAGAACCGACACAATTGGAAACTGGTAACTACAACTGCAATTGTAACTGCAACTGGCACAAAGAATCTGGGCAACACCACACAACCTTAGAGCAACTCTTCCAGAGGTAGTGCACAAGAAAAACCATCAAGAGCCACCAAGAATATCCTTCCCCAAGTAGGGCACACTCTCCAAGAGAACCAGAAACCATAAATAGCAAAACTACTGCAACTTCCTAGTGTGCATTGCAGAAGAACTGTCTGACTGTACAAATGAACTGACCCAGACTTGTATTTATACTAATCTGGGTGCCTGTCTAGGGCTGAATTCTTATTCTGGGTCTTCAAATTTACTTTATTATATCTATGGGCCGGCTTCTCTTACTGGAAATTATATTTCCACTTTATTATTATTTCCTGTGGGCCGACTTCTCTTCTGTGGTCTTCTATTTCACTTTATTCTTTTCTGGGGTGTTCTTCAACTGTTCAATGGTCTTCCTTTGACTTCTTGGAATCTTCCTCTTCTCTAAGAAAAGTTGTCTAGGAGGGAATACCTCCCGTAGCTACCAAAACATCAACACTCTCTCTTAGCTAGGGAGGTATTCTTTCACGATGTTTTCTTCTAGTAGTCCAATGACTACCCTGCAATCAACTAGTAGCACAAAGCTACTACCATGCCATCAGTAGCTCAAATCGTCTTCCATAATCTCCACAACTATGCTGCAATCAATTGGTAGCACACAACTACTCCCATGTAGTCTAATAGTCTCCACGACTACGTAGCAATCAACTAATTACACACAACTACTACCATGTTGTCCATAAGTACACAACTACCACCATAGTCTCCACGACTATGTATCAATCAACTAGTAGCACACAACTACTAACATGTTGTCCAGTAGTACACAACTACTGCCATAGTCTCATGACTACGTAGCAATCAACTAGTAGCACACAACTACTAGCATGCTGTCTAGTAGTACACAACTACTGCCACAGTCTCATGACTACATAGCAATCAACTCGTAGCACACAACTACTGCCATAGTCTCACGGCTACGTAGCAATCAACTAGTAGCACACATTTACTAGCATGCTGTCCAGTAGTACACAACTATTGCCATAGTCTTACGACTACGTAGCAATCAACTAGTAGCACACAACTACTAGCATGCTGTCCAATAGTACACAACTACTGCCATAGTCTGACGATTACGTAGCAGTCAACTAGTAGCAAACAACTACTAGCATGTTGTCTAGTAGCACACAACTACTGCCATAGTTTTCACGACTATGCTGTGATGTTTCTCCTCTCCCAATAGTCTTATTCACACCTAGCCACCTCGCATGGTGTAGGGAAGACTACAACCATAACCCCATTCACACCTAGCTACCTCACATGGCATAGGCAAGGCTATGCTGCAAGTCTTATTTACACCTAGCCACCTCACATGGCATAGGCAAGACTTGTACTTGACTGTGCATTACTCCCTCAGTCACCTCATATGACTGATCTGGGAAACCCTTGGCCAAAGGGGTTAGCCGGCTGGAGGAGAAATATCACACCTTTTTCTCAACAAGGGTGGGCATTTTGCATCACGCCAAGCTTGTCTCTGAAGTACTCATACTTCACTCTAGACAGAGGCTTGGTGAGAATGTGCGCTATCTGCTCATTTGTGGATATGTACCGGAGCTCCACAACTCCTCTTTGCACCATGTCTCGGATGTATTGGTATTTGATCTCTATATGCTTTGACTTCTCATGAAAGATGGGATTCTCTAAAGGATTCATGCAACTTTGATTATCACAATGTATCAAAGTTGGCTCCAACTCTAGATCAAATAACCCTGCAAGCAACTTCCGAAGCCACACTGGTTGCAATATACTCTGCCTCTGCTGTACTGAGTGTCACTGACGTCTGCTTCTCTCCTCAACCCTGAGATTATACTTGATCCCAAACTGAAGCAACATCCTGATGTGCTTTTCTCATCCACTGCACTCTCCGCCTAGTCAAAGTCTGTATAACCTTGTGGCTTTAATGCACTGTCCAAGACATATCTAAGTCCATATCCAATCGTACCATGCAGGTACCTCAACACATGCTTTGCTGCTATCCAATGTACATGTTTAGGCTCAACCATGTACTGACTCAATGTGTTCATTGCAAAGCATATGTCTGCTCTGGTGTTAACCAGGTACATCAAGGATTCGATCAACTGTTTGTACATCGTGGGATCAACCAAATCTGAAGATGAATCACTCAAGAGCTTCAGATTCGTAACCATAGGTGTGACCATGGACTTGCAGTCCATCATCCTGAATCTCTGCAGGATCTCGACTATATATTTTTCTTGGCTAAGGAAAATCTCATCTCTGTCACACCTCTCATCCCATCAAATCCAGATCCTTCATTTTGAACTCTGAAGTGAGTTCCCTCTTGCACCCATTTGTGAACTTCTCATCCCCTGTAAGAAACAGGTCATCCAATATCAAGGGGCAACCATCGCCAAGCTCATCAAAATAATCATCTAGCATATCCTGCCTTAGGTGCCTGCTTGAGCCTGTACAAAGCTTTCTTCAATCTCCAGACATGAGACTCCTTCTCATGTATCTTGTGGCTACTCTATGTACACTTCTTTTGGCTACTGGAGCAAGTGTCTCGTCATAATTTTCTCCCTCTTGCTAGGAGAATCCTCTGGCCACAAATCTAGCTTTGTACATCTCTATGTTGCCATCTGTAGCATGCTTGATCTTGTAGATCCACTTGGAAGTCACCATTGACTTCCCTTCTGGTCTCAGAACGACTTCCCACACATCATTCTTCATGATGGACTGGTACTCTTCCATTATGGCATCCTTCCATACTTGCTTCTTAGCAGCTTCCTCAAAAGTGGAAGGTTCTGAATCAATGATCTTCCTCATCAATGCCACATAGCTGGAAAACTTGTGTTGTCTCTTGCTCTCTTTGGAATTGAGGCAAAATCCATATCCAACTCCTTTTGACTGGCTTCCTCCCAACTCCTTCTGTCTGGCTTCCTCCTCTGTCACTGAAACAAGGGAATCCTCCCAGGAGGTCTCATATCTCCTCAAAGCCTCTGAAGTTTCGATCTAGCCACATCAATTCATGGCACCTGTCTGTCAGTCCTGAAAGACGTCTCTCTCTACCATCTGAATATGAGAAGGAATACTTTCTGAATGAAAGTCTCTAAGCCACTAACTCTCTTTGAGATCAGGGTCACTCTAAGTCTGCATGCTCCCTTTGAAGCTTGACTCCCTCTAAGTCTATATAATCTCCGGAGCCATCTACTCCCTTTGCATG
The DNA here is from genome assembly GCA_009831015.1 of Picea engelmannii. Taxonomy (NCBI): domain Eukaryota; kingdom Viridiplantae; phylum Streptophyta; class Pinopsida; order Pinales; family Pinaceae; genus Picea; species Picea engelmannii. The sequence goes on along the minus strand of ML848025.1, from coordinate 53,730 downwards.
TGCTGACCTCCTTTGAAGTCTGATCTCCTATGAACTGTCCTGGGGAGGCTGCTCCTCCCTACTGGAGCTTGAGGGCTGACTCCCTTTGAACTCTAGCTCCTTCTGAGTTGGTACTTGGTGGGACCGCCTGCCTCACCACTGGTGGAGCCATTTTCCCCTCCTCATGATATGGCTCATCAATGCCATATATCTGTATCCCCTTTGCATCCTGCAAAGTATCACAAGACCATGCTGGTCTCTTCCTGGTCACTGCAACGATTCTAGGTAGGCCCTTCTGGCTCTATTGACTATTCCCGATGATCCGAAGAGTGATCAACTGAACTAGAGGGATCTGTACAGTCATCTTTGGAGCCTTCTATTCCTTACAATCAATCTCCATATGAGATACTTTGTATCTCGCAAAAGTACTCTTCTTGTCAGAAGGTTCTGACTTCGTCCTCTTCTCCTTCATTACATGGATGTGTACGGTCATGTACACAACTCTATGTTTGGATAGTTTGCTCCATGTCTTAGCTAGAGACAATCTAATATGTTGCCTCCTGCAACCGTCATTATACCTCCCTCTCAGAGTTATCACCTGTGACCTGCTCGGAACAAGAGCAACAGGAAGGGAAAACAATAGACAAGAATAATATTCTTATAATAAGAACAATAACAAAAACAAGAATAGGAACAATCATCACAGTAGCTCCTTCTCAGAGCTATCACTTGTGACCTGGCTGGAACAAGAGCCAAAACAAAAATACAATAACAAGAAATAAGAACAACACTCTTCAACACTCTTCCAATGTTGCGACCAATCATTCCTCCATGGTAACCTGCCCGGAACAAGAAACAAGAACAACAACATCTCCATGGTAACCTCCATGGAATTTACAAGATAACCTGCCTGGAACAAGGTCAACAACCAAGAACATCTCCTAGAGGAGATCAATTTATCTTGTAAACAAGTGCATCATTAATACTGAACAATGAGCTTTTACTTAATGATCATCATACCAACAATATTCAAGTGTTACTAAACATTTGATAGCAATAGCAGTAATAGAACTCTAAAGATTGCTATTCTAGTTACAACACTTACTTAGGTTGCAATAGTATAAAATATCAAACCTGATATGCAAACCTGGAGTCTAGCTGCTGCTGTCCCATTTGAGTTGTTCTATATTGTAGGAGACATCGTCACTGCTACCTCCAACTCTTGGGCTTCCTTTGAGTGCACTAGATTTAAGATCCCTTTGGATCTACTGTCACTGCTTGGATAAATGTACTTTTGCCAAGTGTACGTCTCCTGCAAACACCCTCATTTTATATACAAGTACACCATCCAATTTTGTCTTCTAATCTGAGACATTACATCAATAAGAAAAAGTTAGAAATTTGAATCAGAAGGTTTAATGATCAGGAAAATGTCAACAAGCCTAAAACCCGAAAAAATTCAATTGTGACGGAAAGTCAATCTGACAAGTGCAATGGGTGCTCTAGAGTAGGGTGAGTTGATTAGTGATGGAGTTTGTCCCAATCGATTTTATAATAAGTGCTCAACGAGCTTGACAAAGAAAACCGTGCAGCGACAAATTGCACGTGCAACGACAAATCTCAGTATTGTGGCAAATCTCACGATTTTCCTTCCAGCGATTAGACTGTTCTAAAGGAAACCTGCTCTGATACCATGTTAGATTTTCATTAGTTTCGTTAACATTAGATTTACCATAGAATTTTTATCTTGTTTTTATTTCTATAATCATATACTGAAATATATAAGCAACAGATAAACAAACACAAGAAGACACATATTTATCCTGGGAAAACCCCAAACTCGAGGGAAAAACCCAACCAACTTTTCTTAGAGAGAATCTTTCCAATACAACCACGAACAAGCTCTAATCACAAGAGCAAACCAACAATGAAGAAACCTTGATAACATATACTTATCTCTTCTTCTTGTCAAACCCTAGCGAGGGTAGACAACTGGGTAGCACCACAGAACTGGTGCAAGATAGGTGCATCACTAGAGCAAGATAGCGCACCACAGAACTGACACAACTGGAAACTGGTAACTGCAACTACAACTGGCACAAAGCAATTGGGCAACACCACACAACCTAAGCGCAACTCTTGCAGAGGTAGCGCACAAGAGAAACCATCAAGAGCCACCAAGAATATCCTTCCCCAATTAGGGCGCACTCTCCAAGAGAACCAGAAACCATAAATAACGAAACTGTTGCAAGTGCCTAGTTCGCATTGCAGAAGGAGAACTGTCTGACTGTACAAATGAACTGACCCAGACTTGTATTTATACTAATCTGGGCGCTTGTCTGGGGCCAACTTCTTATTCCAGGTCTTCAAATTTACTTTATTATTTCTGTGGGACGACTTCTCTTCATGGAAATTATATTTCCACTTTATTATTATTTCCTGTGGGCCGACTTCTCTTCTGTGGTCTTCTATTTCACTTTATTCTTTTCCGGGGTTTTCTTCAACTGTTCAATGGTCTTACTTTGACTTCTTGGAATCTTTTTCTTCTCTAAGAAAAGTTGTCTAGGAGGGAATACCTCCCGCAGCTACCAAAACATCAACAATAACAAGATCGGTCTCGTGGTAAGTGTCATTTTAATATTTGAAGCACTTGAACATGTTGCAAAGAGTCCTTTCTTGATTTTGAAAACATTTTTTTGGAAATTATGCCTTTTGCCTCATTTCACCTTGGTGGTTGACAGGTTGTCCTAGTAAGTTGGTTACCCTCGAAAAACAAGGTTTCTACTAGGGGGACTCCTTGAAGGGTCATCGTACCATTCCCACACATACTTAGGACTTTCCACACTTCGTCCCTTTTGTTTCCTCATCTTTTGGGTTTTCGGTTATATTGACCCAAGAAGGGCTTGTACCTCATTTCATGGGAAGAAGGGCTTGAAGGCCCAGAGGCTTGTAGCTGGAAAAAGATAAAAGCCAATGAATTATCCTCTAGATGCTCGCCCTAAGCTCTCAAGAGCAATGAAATGATTCTCCACAAAATTCAAGGACCTGTAAAATAAACACAACTAAATGTCCTGCTTGTTGAGGGAATGCATTGCGATGTCTTTTACTTTCCTTGCACATGGCACTCAATGTGTTCTAGCCTCAAGTGGCATTGCGATACTCTTTACTTTCCCTTGCATATAGTACTCAATGTTCGGACTTTAATCAATTAATGGCAAATAAAAGGGCTTGGAAAAAGGTTGCATTGAAAACGAGGATGCGACACACCCTCTACAAAGGCACCCATAAATGAGACAATATGAGCCCTTGTATGTCAAGAAACCCCATGCCCAAAAGTTACACCCCCATCCACCTCATACTCTTTTACATGACTTAGAGAGGGTCTTCTTGGGAAACACTCCTTGACCTGGGGAATGACCTACCCAATAGGGCACCATGACAACCCTCCCATACTTAAACTTGGGAAGTTGTATAAGGTGTTTGAGCATTTGTTTATTTTGAAAAGGGGGTGTTATCGCACAGTTTGTAGCTAGGAGTAAAGGCTGTAAGGTAGAAGGCCAAACTGGCGTAACAGGAACCTATCCCACCTAATGTCACCACAATGGGAAGGTTCTTTCTTTTTAGGGAGGCTAGGCCCAGGGGAGACGTCCCCGGTAACCTGGGGTTTTGAAAGGGCAAAGGCTAATAGGACAAAGACAAGTTCCCCCTTCACAGATTACCGCCAATTAGATAGTCTCGGCTAAACAACGAATAATAGAGTATAACCAGAGACACTTGCTCTGACCTGAAATAGTCCCGGCTAAACAACCAATAATAGTCCCGGATTTGATGCACATGTTTGGGTGGTTCTTTTATTAAATATGGCTTACTTGGCATGATACTTGTGACTTGTGGACCCTTGGAGGGCGTACTTGTTTGTCTTTGCAGGGCCTTGCCAGGTGAAAGCTTGTTTGTGGAGGCACAAGGTTGATTGGACCTTCATAGGGGCATGAAGCCCACAGGTTGGATGATGCATCCCCTCTCATTGGACACTTGGGAGGATGAACATTGCCTTTGGAGGCACTTGGACACCATGAGATGATCACATGGTAGCCCCTTGCACCTCAACGTTGGCCTTTGGAGGCCTAAAACGTCACTTTCTATGCCCTAGACGTCACATGAATGCTAGGGTTTTTGATGGGGTTTTCATGGTTGATGGTGATGTGACATGGTTTGATGGAGAGAGAGACACATGGCATGCACTAGAGCACTTGGTGGCAAGGCACATGGCCTTTGGAGGCCCAACGATCTTCATCAAGAGGTTCAACGTCTCTCTTGGAGGCCTAACGTCACCCTTCACGGCATTACATCACCCCTGAAAGGGGAAGTACTTTATGTATTTTGTAATTTTAAGTTGTAAAGGGAAAATAGAGGAGGTTGGCCTCTCTAATTTATTGTTGACATTTTAAAAAGTGGACAAATTGGTTTTAGGTGACCTCATATAAATAAAGGTCACTTCAATGTCATTTTATGATCATGTGCTTGAGAATTACATACTTCTTGGCTGAAATTTCCGCCCTACTTGAGAAAATTGCTCTATCTCTCTCTTGATGCTTTGTGGATGCTATTTACTTGTCTATTGGAAGGAAGGCTAAGGCGCTATCTCTTGATGCTTGTCTCTTTGCAAATGTGATGGAATATTCTTGGTAAAGAAGGGTTTTTCATGTTATCTCTTGAAATTGGTAAGAAATTTTCTGCATATTGTGTTGTTTCTTTTTGTTTCAAGGTTAATTGTCTAAATCGTTGGAGGAGTATAAGGGTATACACCCTCCACGAAGAGCTATCTTTATTTGTCATTGAAAGAGCTATTTTGCAAAGGTTGCTACAATGAGTAAAAAGGCTTACACCCTTGTAGATTTACATTGCTAGGTTTTGTTTGCTCTAGGGCGTAAAAAGGCTTACACCCATAGAGAAGTAACAAACCCTAGCTCATACACAAGAGACTCCATTAACCCAATTGATAAGGCACTAATCTACTTGCATTGGAGATTGTATATTCATGCATTGGTATACATGAATTTTTTGAGATATTGCAATTGTTTAAGTTGGATCTATTTCTACAGGCTATAGACTTTCTTGTGCCCTAGGGGCATCTTGATTGGCCAAGTAATTCTCTTTGTTGTTATAAATTTATGCTACAGCCAATAGGGCTGCAACAAACTCATCTAAATCTTATTGTTTACTCACTATTCTACCGCTAAAATCTACTTGCAAGCTGCCATAATTAATCTACTAGTCATTAGCTATCTTTTGGGTGGATTGTTTGCTGATTTTGGTGGCTGGAATTTGCTGCTGTAGCAATTGATTGCTACAGCCATTAGTCTGTTACATAACTTGCTGATAACACTATATAACAGCCCTCTAATCACCATCAGAATCTTGCTTTAATCATTGGAAGTTAAACTAGTCATTGCTAGCTTTGTTTCCAACATCTTGCACTTGATTTTGGATGGTTAAATTTACAGCCATTATTATCATTCATTGCTGATATATATATTTTTCCATATTGCTGCAATTTGGGACAACAAGATTACTTGCTGCATCCCCATTGATTTGAGGCTTCTATTATCATTTATTGTCTTGTTCTGGGCAGGGCTAACATTGTTTTGCAGGTACATTATCTTTGGCAACCATTTTCCTTCTCACAAGACTCATTTCCAAGCTTCATCTCCACCCTTGACCTTGATTTATAGAGGCACCCATCACATTCTTTCACTTTCCATCTCAATCCCCTTAGGGTCACCCGGGATTCCCCCCTTGTAGTGATTTGCATCATCACTAAAGTGAGGGGAGTGTTTATCTAAGGTGACAGTGGGTAAATACTCCCATAGTTATCACACCTTTGTGGTTTGGGTTGGGCTTTTCCCAAACTACAATCTGTGCGATAACGGGTGGTATAATTTTCCATATTAGATTGTTTGTGGTTTACAAAGACAGTCTTCTGCTGTGTTAAAATCTGAGTAAACTACTTATCAATAAAACAGAAATGTATAACTTCTAATCACGGTATAGGTTCAAACATTTATTTTATGGATGTGCATATTTTCAAGAACATGAATTGATTTCTCTTGTTTATGCATCGTTTATGCTTTAGTACATTATATGCTAGTGTTCGGCTTATGCATTGCATGTTTTCAAGTATCCAGGTTGTTCTGGCTAGGAGGACACAACTCAAAACTGAAACAGAGGTTGATTCTCTAGAACTGCTGGCTTGTCTTCAGGTAATGTTATTTTTTTTAAATTTTCAAAAATGATGGATCTCTCTAAAGTTTTTTAAAGCCTTGGTAACATAGAGTCATACTGTCATGAACTATTGTTGGTTGTCTTAAAGATTGTATACAAATTTCAAATTTATAGCATCTCCATGTTCATTCAAGACCTGAAGAAATTGTTTGCATCAAGGAAAACATGTGCTTGTTTTGAGGTAATTTATCTGATGTGTTTTGATCAGGAAAAGGATCGGGATTTTTTCCAGTTTTATCTTGAACTTGATGCTTCAACTTCTTTTATGGGAAGCACGGTATGGTTGGTGTTTTTTTTGAATTCTTATAACTGTGCTTTAACATTTTCTTTTTGGTAAATAAAAAGAAAGCGTTTTTATTGATGTACAGGAGTAAAATTACAGATCATATTTTTAGTTTCTTCTGATAGGTCTGATATGCCTTGAATGGCCCTTATTCCTGGGCATACTTAGAAAATTTGATTCACCATGAGAATCCAGGTTTGAGATCCCCTATAAAGGATGACCATGACAAAGCAGATCATATAAAACTAGGTTCTAGGCCTGATTTTCAGTGGCCTATTTTCAAAAACCAAAATACTCCTGTTTAGACATACTATTTCCAGTGTCCATATGCCATTGCAACTCAAAAAGTAGTTTATTTATGTTGGAGTTAGCTTATAAGGATCATTTGTTAATGTAGTTATGCTGTACTTCTAGTTTAATGAAATGAAGTGACTCAAGTCAATTAAGTCACATGTCTTTAATAATGTCAAGTTGTTCTTCGGTTAAGTTATATCTTAATATAACACGGTGGTTGTATGGGACTTTGTCTCCCTTTATGTGTTGACATTCACCATATTGAATACAATCGACTATAATCTCTCTTCTCTCTCTGCAATCTTCTGCTATTGTGTATGTGCATTATCTGAGATGGTATCGAAGCCATGGTAAGGGATTGCATCCGGGAAATGGTGAAGGTAGGAGAAGATTGAGGGACTGTGTGGACACATCAACATAGTGAATGTGGCCAAAAGTGAAGGGCACTATTTAAAGCAGATTCAAAGGGTAGAGGTACACAAAGACGAGGTCATGAAAGCACCAATATTGGCACAAAACACAGGACAAATTAAAAAGGAGATAAGTCTGAATTTTTTCATTCCATTTAAAATAATAAAAGATGTTTAATATTTTAAAGGAAGCCTAACTTTATACATAGGGAAATTGAAATTTAAGAAGTAAAAGAAAATCATTGGTTAGACAATTTTTAGTTTACCTGAGAATACATAAAAAGGGGTTTGACTAGTGACTGCAAAGAACAAAACCACCTCGACGACTACAATTTGGTCTAGTTGGTCATACAATGCTATGAGCTGACAAGGAATTCAAAAGCAAACCTGTTTGGGGTGATCCTTGTGTCCTTACACCTCTCTCATAAAAAGAGTAGGACATTATTTGGTTTGGATAGAGGAAAAAAGTAGTAAGGGAACCCCCAGAGTCCTAGTAAAGGAGATAGAGCCTCCCTATGATCTCATAGTAATTGGAACATTTGAGGATGAGATGCTCTTTCAAATCAACCCTTAAAGGTGACACATCTGACAAATCCTCTCTGATCATAGGATGGGATGATTTATCTCAATGCGATGCTGGTGGGAACACACTTTGAATTGTCCAAGAGGGATCCTAAGGCCATGCATCGAATTTTTTCACATATACATGGGTTTGTCAACTCTTCCTCAACTACATGAAGTACTTGAAGTACAAGGCCATCTTAGGGATGAAGCTCAAGTCCCTAGGGGAGTGATCCAAGTGACTTGGGTGTACTGCTCATAAATATCCTCTATAATCACCTTGGTTCAGCTCTTTCTTGGTAGGTAGATGGTGACCAAAGGTGTTTAAGGAATACCTAAAAGGAGGGAGGCAGTCAATAGAAATGCCAATAGAGTGAATTAGCAAGGAGGTCTTAGAGAACCATCAATGCCTCCGTACCAAGGGCTTGTATAAGCGTTCTCCTTTAAGAAGCGAAAAGATAGGAAGGGGTATGCTACCCCTCATATTGTATGAGGCCTTGTGATTTTTATCACACTACTTATGATTTTCTTCACACCAGAGTCATACTTATGATTCCCATCACACATGTCAGAGGCTTGCAGGGTGATATTGATGGAGTAGTTGGATTTGGGGCACATTCTTGGTGCACACTATCATAGAATTTCTTCCTGTGTGACAGTTTATTTGTTGACCACCTTGGTGGCTGCTGAGGCATTCTAGTGATAGTTGTCTGATTGCACATTTGTCACATATTTTAAATTTATGATTGCCCCTAGTGTCTAGCTTGGAGATGTTATATCATATGGTTGACGTTATTTGAGCACCTTGGCCATAGGAGATTCATTTTCCCCATCCACAGGTTAGTCATCATGTTTATTAGCTACCTTGATGGTGCGCTCCTCATCTTGCATACATTTTGTTGCCGTCCTTATACACACTTGCAAACGCGAGCTAAGTCTTGCTCACTTAGTGTGTCCTTAGAGGCACAATGCCTAGGTTCAAAGCCCACACTGTCACTTTGACTTGAACCTCTTCCATCTAGGCTTACTCCTAGGGAAGCCAAGGGGGGTAGACCCTAGTTACTAGATGAGATTAACGTTTAAGTTCTAGGAGTTGGTTTTAATCAGTTAGAAAGGTTGGGGGGAAATCTAGCCTATGATGCAAAGGCAGCAAATGCAAGTGCAATAATTAATATGTCAGGCAAGCCTTTTCCTAGGACAACTAAGACTAGTGCCTAAGATTGGGCAAGGGGTCAACTAAGTTTAGGGGAGGTTGATTACACAAGATTACAAAGTTTACAAAGATCACAAGTAGATTAGATACAAACTAGATAAATACAATAAAGAATATCTAAAGATTACAACATTGCTAAAAGATACAATGGATATAAGATATATAAATACAAAGATACAAGATACCAACTAACAATTACTTGTATGTGCAGGAAATTGAAGACATCCAAGAAGATACATCCATCAACATAACAAGCCAAGCGTACTCACAATAGAGTGTTTGCTCAAAAGGATGCACTTACTCTATTGGACTGCTCTCAATGGCACATAAAAAATCACTCAAGACCCAACAAGATAGTGCCTCCAAGAGGATGCGCAACTTCTTGAGGGATCACACCAAAATATGAACAACAATTTAAATGAGAAATGCTTGAAAAGGAAAGTGTTCCAAAACACAGATATAACCACTTAGATAATCAATCCATAACAAATAAAGATAACTTGCATGTAAATGTAATAGTGAGAAAGTGCCTGGAAGTGTAAATGTAGATTGCCAAAAGTATATTAAATTGATTGCCCAAAAGTTGTAGATTAAGGATTGATCAAGTGAAGTCTCAATCCTATCTAAGTGTCAATCCAATACTCCCCCCACTTTTACCAAGTAATTGCTGGGTGCTCAAGAAGTATGGCAACGAGGCCTACCCTAGCTCCACAGGTCAGCCCGAGAAAAATAGTACTCCTGGAAAAGGACGCTGAGCGCCACGAGACCGTCCCCGACCTATCACCTTTCCATTGCTTCCTCTAATCCTCGTTTTAAATCGTGAAGATGGGTCGGTAGAGGTGTCCTATTAAGTCTAATTGGTTATTAAACCTATGGACTAAGTGTCTTTAAGTGTTTGAGTGTATTACTATGAGTTTCACTTGCCCTAAAAGTGCCGAAAGGGCCCAAAACCGAAATGTTAAAACAGTGGAAAATGAAGTTCTTAGATTGTAAGATTATTGCATGTAAAGCATAAAAAGAACTTGAAATAACTTGTGGAAATGAAATGATTGTTTTACACCATTAAGATACCCATGTTTGCTTGCAAATGTGAAAGATAAATGCCTTGCAAGTAAAGAAATAACAAAAACGAAAGATTTTATCCTATGCCTCCATGGGCTTAAACTAGCATTTAGTTATGTGTGAGATCTAATACTAGATAATTTTAACCATGAGCATGGATATTAGACATCCACAAATAAGCTAGCTATAGTATGGGGGTTAGAAAAGGAAAAAGGAAAAAGGAAAAGAACTAAGTTAAAATTGAAAACGAAAACAGAGATCAAAACAAGAAGGCAAGCCACTTGGGGACCCCCTTTGGGCGTGCTTACAATGCTTAGAAAGATGGAGAGAAGAAGGGGTTTTGTTACCACATCAAAAGGGGGCCTTTGGAAGTGTGTTGTGACTGAAAATGGGTAGCATGCACCCTTGACCTGGCGAGAACCTGCAAAAACCAACAAGCTATTGCTTGCTGGAAATGCTGCAACACACCCACAAATGTTAAGAAAACTTCTGTTTTGCAACATAAATTTTCTGCATGTAAAAACCATAAAATTTATGTATTTAAATGACCTATCTAAGAGCGTTAGCAACCAAAATCTGAACGATATAATAATTGAAAGAGGAATGGAAAAACTTATGAAGTTTTAAGTGAGCAATGAAGGTAGATTCTTGCTCGAATCTATCCCAACAACGCTCTTGAGACAACCTGCAAACTTCGAACAAAACGTGAGACAAGAATAGATAATGGATTGCATAAACCAATAATACAACAAAGTTTATATCATTAGTAAATACAAAGCATATAGGCCATCAACTACACTATTGTTAAACCTAGCTAAGCAAACAAAGTTTACCCAAGCAATACTACTCTATATTTCACAATAATATTCAAAAGAACAAGATCACCTCATATGGAATGGAACACCCACACAAAATCTTGTACTCCACGATTCCTCCAAAGCTTTTCTTTATTACCAAAGGAAGAGGTTGCAACAACAAAATTGCTCCAAGCTCTTCAAGAACAAATGGAATGGAAGCAAGATGAACAATGAGAGAGAGAGAGAGATGGTAAGAAAATGGTAGCATAACAATACTCAAGAGAATGGTGAGAAATGAGTGAGGGAGGGGTTCTATTT
>ML848025.1:14462-26032 GCA_009831015.1 Picea engelmannii | reverse complement strand
CCTTTATTCTTTCTTTTCTTTATTGCTTTTATTTCAAGGACTAACTAGAGGACACTGCCTTGGCGTGGTGACCAGAGCTGACAGTGTTACCCACAAGCACTTTCACAGAGATGATAAGGCTGGCTCGTGATGAGACCCCATTTCCCTTGGCCATGCAACCAAAGGTCACTGCCCTGGCGTGGTAACCAGATAATGGCAATGTCATACTGCTAGGTACCCATGAACATAATGAGCTGGCTCGTGATGAGACCCCCCATCCTCTTAGCTAGGTCTTGTTTTGTTATTTTTCTTCGGGTCCCTCTTATTTCTTGTTGAGAGGCTTTATATTGTCTTCTCGGGGATCCCTAAGCGAAGCATCTCTAGGTTTCATTTTTATGGCTTTTATCTTTTACCAGTTGCTTTTACCTTCTGGGCCTTTAGCCCCTTCTTCCCACGAGATAAGGTGTAACCCTGCAAACAGATCATCCTAATGTCTTGACTAAGGGAATGGGGCAGATGAGTGGGAGATAAGATGTAAGAGTGATGATATGATGGGAGCGGACGATGGCCCTTCAAAATTCCCCCTGGTGGCAAACCAAAACCTATGGGTACAAGCTTGCTAGGGTACCCTGTCAATCCCCCCAACCCTGGTCAAGCGGGTTAATGTAAAATCCAAGCAGTTGTCAGAAATAAAAGGAATTTGATGCATAAATCTAAAGGTTATAATGATCAAATATGACACATACCATGATACCTAGACCAATTACCTCATGGAGCAAGAGTCTTCTCCGATACAAGTCCAAGCCGAAGGTGATGGATGTTGTTGTTGCTGATAGGACAAGTCTGATGAAAGAGAAAAAAGATGGGCCCTCCAGGGCCATGCCCAGGTCAATCCTGCTCTCGGTACTCCATGTCTAGGACCTGTGGGCCTCGAGACATGATCTCCTAATTATCCCTAGAAATCGGGGATAACATCTGGCTCCAACTCGGGGACATGTGCTCACCGTAGAGCGCACGAAAACCTCAGCATCTCTGGCATAACCTGCAGACTAGCTCAGACTCGAAAAGGGCATCAGTAACAAAGGTGGGCTGGTATTGCCACCCCGCATATATGTATATATAACTGAAATAAAACAATCAATATGCAAGTGAGGAAGCAAACTAACATGAAATGCAAATGGTATAATACACGAAGAATGCCTACCTACCTATACTTACCTGTAGAGTCAGGTCTCTGGAGGGTAGTAACGCTTGATATGTAAAGAGTTTACTGGCAGCTTCAGGACTTCTCCTTCCATGGTCTCTAGGTTGAAAGAATTTGTACCTGCACAACTCATGATTTTATAAGGGCCTCCCCATAGACTGTCGAATTTTTTGTGCATACCAGGCTTTTCTTTTCTTTTATCCCATAGGAGGACAAGCTCTCCTTCGGCGAAATTTCTTTCCTTGGCTTTATGATCAAAAGTGTTCTTTATCTTTTCTTGATTTCTCGTCATTTGACCCAAAGCACCTCTCCGCGTCTCATCTAGCTCTATCAGCTGATTGATCCTTCCTTGGATTGCTTCTGCATCTGTTGTGTATTGTTGAGCAAAACGAAGGATAGGCATTTGGAGGTTCACAGGAAGTTTCGCTTCAAGTCCATATACCAGCTCAAAAGGAGTTTTTCTTGTGGAAGTTTTTGTCGTTATTCGATCCGCCCATACTGCGTATTTTATTTTGCTATCCCATGACTTTTTATTCTCTCCGACAACCTTCTTTAGAATATTCATGAGGTTCTTATTGGTTGATTCTGCTAATCCGTTTCCTTGTGGGTAGTAGTTGGAGGAATGGGACAGGGTAATGCCATATTTGAAACAAAATTCTACCAGAGCATAGGAGCTGAAAGCTTTGGCATTATCTGTAGTGATCTTGGAAGGGGCACCGAATCTAGTTATGATCCGATCTTCCAAGAAATTCATGACTACTTCCTCGGTGGCCTTTTTTGTAGGAATTGATTCAACCCATCTGGTGAAATAGTCTGTAGCTGTTAGGATCCAACGATAGCCATTACTTGAATTGTCTTTGAACTCACCAACAAAATCCAAACCCCATTGCTGAAAGGGTGCCTCTACCACCACTGGTTTTAAGGGTTGTGTTGGGAGTCTGGGTTTGCTGGAGAAGTACTAGCAAGGTTGGCAAGATCGGACGTGTTGGTAAGTGTCTGAAAAAAGTGTTGGCCAATAATAGCCAGCCCTTAAAATCTTATGGGCAGTAGTACGAATAGCAAAATGTCCACCACAATGCCCAGAATGCAACTCTTCCAGTATCTTCTTTGCCTCTTCCTTGTTTACACATCGAAGTATAACACCATCAGGATTTTTCCATCCAAGTCCATCTTCAGTTAAGCAATATTTCATAGCTCTCAATCTCAAAGCCCTTCTCTTGTAATCCACTAAGTGATCAGGGCAAGACAAGTTCTTTAGATAATAAACGATATCGGAATACCATTCGTCATGTTCTAGTTCACTGATCATTACATTTACTTGTTCACTCTCACCCATCTGTATGGCTTCCTAATTGCTTTCAATCAGCATCTGGGCCAAACCTTGTCTTTTTATTATCTTGGTGGGTTTTATTTCTAAGTCATATTCCTGGATTTTGGAAACCCACTTTCCTCGAGTACCCATGCAGTCTTGTTGCGATAAAATGTCCTTCACAGCTAGGTATGGGACATAAGCCTTGATTTTATTGTAACTGACATAGTTCCTGAAGTGTTTGAGGGACTTGACCAAGGCATAGGCTTGTTTCTCTGTGATGGAGTAGTTTAACTCTAAGTCTCTTAGGACTTTGCTCATAAAGGCCATGGGGAGTTCATAGTTATCAGCGTCCTTTTGCATCAGGACACCTGCAATAGTATCATGGGATGCAAACGAGAATATTATGTAATCTTGCGAAAAATCAGGACTAATCAAGACAGGGGCTTGGGAGATGGCGTTTTTGATATCTTCAAAAGATTTGTTGGTCTCATTTCCCCACCTGAAAGCAACATCCTTTTTCAACAAAGCACTTAAAGGTTTTATCCTCTCAGTAAAATTTGGCACAACTCTGCGGATGAAGTTGATTTTTCCGAGAAAAGATTGCAAGGCTTTCTTGTTGGCCGGAGGGCGAACATCCTTTATCGACTGGACTCTTTCAGGATCAATGGAGACTCCTCCTTGTGAGGCCACGTGTCCTAACAATTTTCCTTCGTCAATCCCAAAAACAGATTTCTTAGGATTCAGTGAGATACCATACTTTCTGCATCGCTCAAAAACAATCCTAAGGTGGGAGAGATGGTCTTTCCTATTCTTGGACACAACTGTAAGGTCGTCTTGGTAAATTTCTATGATCTTTTGTATGAGGTCTCTAAAGGCAAAGTCCATTGCTCTCTGAAAAGTGGCACTAGCGTTCATAAGACCAAACGGCATCCTTAAGTACATAAAAGTTCCCAAGGTGTAGTGAATGCAGTTTTGATTTGGTCTTCCCTTTTGAGTAAGACTTGGTTGTACCCTGAGAACCCATCTAGCATAGACATCATCCCTGCCCCTGTGACCCGCTAAAGAAAATGTTCCATGTTTGGGAGGGGATAATTATCTTTTAAAGACAACTGGTTAAGGTTGCGGAAATCAACACATAGGCGGATATCACCATTTTTCTTCCGAACAACTACCAAGTTTGACATCCAAGAAGAGTACCAGATAGTGGCTATGATACCAGCGTCAACCATCTTTTGGAGCTCCTTTTGTATCTGGCTTGCCAACTTCGGGTTGATATGCCGTAGCTTTTGTCGGAATGGCTTGGCTCCTTCTACCAAAAGTATGGCGTGTTGGATGACATCCCCCCTATAGGCCTTCAAATCATCGTAGTTCCAAGCAAAGGTATCCCTGAATTCTCAGATAAGCGCTAGTATCTCCTTTCTTTCTTTCTCGGTGGTCCCCTTTCCTATTTTGACCATCCTTGGGTCCATCTCTGTACCGATATTGAATTCCAGGGCTTCTTCAGCTTGCTTGTTGGTTCTCTTTCCCTTGAAAACATCATGCCTGTCAAAAAGGTTTTCTAGGGGAATACAACCCTTTGGTAAGGTTTTCTAGAGCACCATGAGTTGTGCAAGGGGTGTGYTTTGGGAAAGTACACCAAGAYTGCTTTTCCGAGTAGTGACAGTAGAGCAGCAGGGATACTTGATCTTATACATTCAGATGTATGTGGCCCGATGTCTTCRGCATCGTTGATTRGTTCCCTATACTATGTTGTATACATTGATGACTTCTCTTGGAAGTCCTRGATTTTCTTCATGAAGACCAAAAGACAKGTCTTCAGTCGGTTCCAAGAGTTCAAAGCTCTTGTGAAGAACCAGACAGGGAAGAAAATCAGAGTCCTAAGATCAGAYAATGGGGGTGAGTATACCTCCAAGGAGTTCATGGACTTCTGTGCAGGAGAGGGCATCAGGAGGGAGTTGACTGTTCCTTACAACCYGCAGTAGAATGGGGTTGCAGAGAGGACGAACAGGGCCATTGTTGGGGCTRCGAGAGCCATGTTACATGATCAAGGGYTGCCACTATTTCTATGAGCTGAGGCATGCTACACTGCAGTTTATCTGYAGAACAGGAGTCCCCACAAGGTTGTGGGGAGCATGACTCTTGAGGAGGCTTTCTCTGGGAAGAAGCCTGAGGTGGGGCACCTTCGTATTTTTGGGTGCATCACATATTCATATGTCCCTTCTRAGAAGATGACAAAGCTGGAGCCCACGGCAGAGAGAGGGATCTTTGTTGGGTACAGTGAGACTTCAAAGGCTTTMYGTATATACCTTCCTTCCTTGAGGAAGACTGTCTTGAGGAGGGATGTCAGATTTGAGGAGGACGGAGCCTTTAGGAARTCTAGAGGGACAGAGAAGGGTGAGCAGTCTTCACCACAGATTCAGGTGAGTCCGCAGCAGACTACAGTGACACAGAGTTCRGGGCCACCAGTTTCGGGGAYRACAGGTTCACAGGTGACAGGRCCAYAGGTTTCARGTTCAMARGCTAYYGGTCCACTGGTTTCAGGATCAGGTACTTYAGAGTCTAYTTCAGGATCAYTRTCTTTAGGAGATGGGGTTGAGCAGGGAGAGTCCCCTCCACCRAACACTACTTCAGAGAGGAGGAAGCCCAAGTGGCTTCAGGACACTTTGAGGGAGGCACAGGGTTCAGTGGGAAATCCCAGACAGGCAGTGAGGGAGAGTAAACCTCCCGAGAGGTTTTGCAGCTACATCACGATGGTGAGCAGTATTCGGGAGTCTGAGCCTTCCACTTTTGAGGAGGCCACTGGTAGACAGGTATGGAGAGATGCCATGATGGAAGAGTACAATTCCATCATGAAGAATGATGTTTGGGAAGTTGTTCCTAGCCCTGAGGGAAAGTCAGTGGTGACTTCTAGGTGGCTCTATAAACTAAAGCATGTTGCAGATGGCAGCATTGAGAAGTACAAAGCTTGCTTTATGGCTCGAGGGTTTTCACAGGTTGAGGGAGTCGACTATGATGAGACCTTTGCGCTGGTTGCTAGATACACTTCGATCAAGGCAGTGATCTCCATTGCAACAGAGATGGGTTGGAAGATCCACCAGATGGATGTGAAGACCGCATTTCTGAATGGTCTTATTGAGGAGGTGTATATTGACCAACCATTGGGCTTTGAGGTGCATGGGAGAGAGTCTCATGTGTGTAGACTGAAGAAGGCATTGTATGGGATGAAACAAGCTCCCAGAGCTTGGTATTCGAGGATAGATGCCTATTTGCAGCAGTTTGGTTTTGAGAAGAGTGAGGCAGATCCCAACCTATACTTCATTGTGGTTGGAGAGGATCCTCTCATTCTTCTGCTATATGTGGATGATCTTTTCATTACAGGGGCAGAGAGACTCATCAGCAGCTGCAAGGAGAGCCTTGCTTCAGAGTTTGAGATGACTGACATTGGACTAATGCATTACTTTTTGGCATTGGAGGTTTGGCAAGAGCCTGGACACATCTTCCTGGGACAGGGGAAGTATGTGTGTGACATTCTGAGCAGATTTCAGATGGGGGATAGCAGGCTCATGATCACTCCCATGATTACCAACTGGAAGAAGCTTCATGCTTCTGAGTCACAGTTGGTCGATTCCACTTTGTATCGTCAGTTGATCGAGTCATTGATGTATTTGGTCAATACTAGGCTAGATATTTGTTTTGTTGTTAACACTCTCAGTCAGTTCATGGTGGAGCCTAGGAGAGTGCACTGGGTGGCAGCAAAACATGTGCTCAGGTATCTTTGTGGTACAGTAGATTTTGGTCTGAACTATCAGAGAGGAGATGGAGTTCGTCTGGTTGGCTATACAGACTCGGATTGGGCAGGATGTGTCAGTGACAGGAAAAACACTTCAGGGTGTTGTTTCGAATTGGGATCAGCAGTTGTGTCTTGGTTCAGTCGAAAGCAAAAGTCAGTGGCTTTGAGTTCTGCAGAGGCTAAGTATATGGCAGCCATTCGGGCCAATTGTGAGGCCCTTTGGCTTCGCAAGATGCTGGTGGGATTGTTCGGTGTGCAGTTGAGGCCTACTGTGATTTACTATGATAATCAGAGTTGCATTAAACTCTTGGAGAATCCAGTTTTTCATGACCGGTCTAAGCATATCGAGATTCGTTATCACTTCATCCGTGACTATGTTCAGAGAGGAGCTGTGGAGCTACAGTACATATCTATAGAGGAGCAGGTTGAAGACATACTCACCAAGGCATTGGGCAGAGGCAAGTTTGTATTTTTCAGGGACAAGCTTGGAGTGGTGAGTAACACTTTCCTCGGTATGAGGGAGTGTTGAATTTTTTAATCAAATAAAGTACCAAGGCAAGTGTTTCTCATCCCTAGGCGCCTAAGGGGTGAGAAAGTGCCTAATGTGGACCCTAGTCATTTAATTTGTGAGATGCAAATTAAAAGGTGACTTTATGACTTTAGTGAGGATGAATGAAGAGACATCAAATCTCAGCCACTCATCTAATCTAATCTTAACCATTGGATTAGAAAACTCCTCACCTACCTCATGAGGTCGATTAGGGTTGGAGGGCGCACCCATTCTTGTGTAGTATTTTCATTTTGAGAGAGCAAGAGAGAGAGCATTTTCGAGCAGCAAGAGAGCAGCCATTTCTGAGAGCTAGGGCATGCATCCCAAGGCAGCCAACTAGCACAGATTTCGAGGCAAGAAGTTCAGCATTCACATGAGGCCGTATAGCATGGATTCCAAGGTCCGTACAGTCTTGTGGGAGCACAGAAATCGAGTAAAGGGAGCATCATTTATTACTAGCCGTACAGTACGGATTTACTCAGTCTGTACGGTCCAGTTTTGGCACAGATTTCAAGGAGGGAACAGCCACTGTACTCTGTCCGTACAGTACGAATTTACACAGTCTGTACAACCTCTTTATTGCACAGAAATCGAGGCGTGTTGCTGTGTGTAATTTCTGAAAAGTGTGGCACGGTTTTCTAGGAGGCCATACAGCCATTAATACACCCAGAAAGTTGCTGCTGCAGTTGGCACGAATATCAAGGTGACCGTACAGTATTTTGGAGACACAGAAATCGAGTAGCAGACCTGTATTTGATTGCAGAAAATTCTGGAAAGAATTTTGAGGAGTTGGCTCATTTTCTTGTGTGAAGATTTGGCACGGTTGTCGAGATAAGTTTGTCATTTAAATTTCTGAAGATGAATATGTTGTAACAAAATTCTCTAAAGCTCCTAAATAATAAAAATCTCCCTCTCTCACTGGTTTTCCCCTTGTGGGTTTTTCCAGGGTCAAAGTTAGACCGAAAATATCTGTCTATATTTTCCGAGTTTTATGTGCTGCTGATATTTTATTTCTGCATTATAAACAATGTTCAGAATCCTCATGTTTCAGTTCTGAAGTTAATTTTCTGCTAAGTTTTATTTGCTGATATAAAACTGGGTTTGGGCATTTTAAACATTGGCTGAAAAATCAGCGAGATTGAAACTGGGTTGGGGTCTGAAAAATTTACAGTCGTCCCACATGCTTTCAAAAACTTCACAGAATTGTGAGTATTGGTCTACATATGTCCTTGAATTTGACAATAGTGTCAGTATATGCACCAACTCAAAAGATTCCCAATCGTTTACAGTCCAACTTACTGAGTCTGCATTCTCTTCTTATGCCAAGTATTTCCATATACTACAAGATTGGTCTTGCAATTTCTTCTCAATATTAACTACCCGAAATACTGATTTAAAACAAATGCCTTTCTGTCCAATATAGCCAGCATTGTAACCTTTTGAATTCCCAACTTCACAAAGAGTTTTGTTGCCACAGATTGTAAGATCTTGAGAGGCTGCACATTACTTTCTTCCAGGAGAATCTTCTTGGCAGATTAAAGTATACACAAGTAAAAGATAGAGAATAGGTTGAATTAATCTTTGAACTTGACTCAAACTGACATACCTTTTATGTCTAACTTTAAACCCACTCCATTCCAAGAAATTGCAGAATTTAGACTTTTGTGATCTGGTGTATGGATGTGCTATTGAACCTTTGATTGTATGGAGGAATTCCTTGCACTTGGAGGATCAACATAAACAGGACACCAACTGGTGTTTGCAAGTTCTATCCAATACTCTTCTTCTAATTGATCATCCATAAAGCCATCTCTTAGCCATGCAATATCCACATCTATCTCGTTGTTTACTAATGTTCCATCTTTTCTCTCTTCATTATTGCAGCCATCTTCATGTTCTAGCACTTGAGATTGCTCCTGTGATATGTTTCGTGATTCCATTTTATTCATGAATTGTAGCAAACTCCTGACCCATTTAAATGTTTCCCCTCTTTCTTTCCATCTTCATACAATATTGCAACAGATCCAACAAACCCTTAATACACAGAGAAATAACAAACATTGCTGAGTTGAAGCAAAGCAGGGTTAACCATGTCCCAAATAGCAGCAATACATTGTGGATAGAAAATTTATATTCTTCTGAATCATCTTGTTCATCTCCATCATTCTCTTCAAAAGCCACAGTCTCATTTTCATGCACCATTCTCCCAACAATTCCAGCAGCAGGAAGTACTAATCTTTAATGAACTTGGTATTTTAATGAAAGTACTTTCATGTACTTTATACACTTAATAGATATGGACCAACTAATGTATTAATGTATATAACATATATTGTGGCATCATTCACTCTTGGGTTGCAACCTTTGTTTTAATTTCACTTTAGGTTATTCAGAAACCAATATCCTCAACGACTATGTTAATCTACAATCCTCGATATTTTTCAGTTGCAAACAAATACTGGATTAGTCACTAATGTTTTGAATATGGATAATAACTCAGACCCGAATTGCTTGGCGGTCAACAGAGAGAGTCTCTCAGCGAGTTAAATGATTGCTTGGCGTGAACCAATCCTTATTAACCAATAGAATTTAACCTTTAAATGTTGTATTACTTGAGTCTTTAACCTTTCATCTGGATTAATCTTTAAACGACGGTCTGAGATAAATGTGACTATACGGATAATCTCCCTTGTATGGACATGGCGGTACAGATGGTATGGAAACACTGTACAGATCGATGGCAGCATGCAATTAAAATCGGTGGTTGTAATTTCCGTATGGACGCAACAAAAATGAGGGCTCAAAAACAGTGTAAATTGACGACTGGAATCAACACGTATGACCAAAAGTGCAACAGGTTAGGATCACAGAAAGTTGAGGATCTTGTTTATGTGCATTCAAGCCTACACCTTTGTGTCTTGTAGGGGTGAAGAATATACAAGTGGGCCTCATAAAGACTAGAATGTGGATCCCAAATGCCCAGAATTGGAACTCTCTCTTGCTGCTCTGGATATTGGTGGTGATGTGACCGGAAGTGGAGCTACCTCTTCTTCCAATCCACTCTCTGGTTCTGCCAAACAAGCATCTTGTTCTAATTTTGTTCATGATGATGAAGATGAGATGGATATGTAATTCTATTTGTCTTTAACTCATGTTTTATTTTGACACATATCGCCTCATATATAAAGGCTGATTTTGGATGTATAGCCTCATCTATCAAGGCTAATTTTGGATTTTGCATCATGTATCATCTATGGGAGTTAATATAGACATGGATTTCCTTTTAAAATGTCATTTATGTGTATCATTCTTATTTTCTGGCAAGATAATGCAATATATATATAGATAGATAGATAGATAGATAGTGTGTGTGTGTGTGTTTTGTATATGTCATGATTGCCTCGACATACCCATTTTTGGGGGGTCATATTTCAAGGCATTCCTGTTTTGGAAACTAATACATGCTTCCACCTTTCATGCAACTTAGTGTTAATGAGTAGTTTCCAGGGTTGTTTGGTATGCTGATTTATCATGAACAGTTAGCAGATTGAGTCCTTAGGGATGTGAATCTTCTCCCCGTGAAGTGCACTATTTTGGAGTTTGTTTTCTTGGGCTGCCTGGTGATTTTGGTTGGACAGAATTGAAATATATGCTGCTGTAATTAATATTTCAGATTCAACAATAAAGCTGGAAGTTAACAGGAAACAAAGCTGGGGAATCTCAAGCATTGAGGTAAAATTTCTGAATTTGTTTTAAGCTCAGATTTTTCGAAATTTCCACATCCTCTCTATGTAGAAGAAATCATTTGTTACCTTCATTATTTTCATTGCAAATATCTGGGTTTCTCTTAAATCCATAGAGTCACTTTTGTATGATATGAACAAGGTGAAGCTTTCTAAGCCCCATTGAACGTTCTCTCCAATAGTAAGCATATTTTTTGTATGAATAAAATACAAGGCATCTCTTCTATATATGCAGAGGGCTCAGTTGAAACTTGAAAGAAAAGGTCAATATAACTATAACATCTAGCTACAAATCCTTTACTCTAAGAGATAAGAAAGACAAAAGACTCGTAAATTATTGCATTTTAACTTTAAAATCAATTAAAGATACTCATAGAAACTAATCTGTAATGTAAGAACTGAGAAAAAGGACATTGCTACAGAATACTGTATCTAGGAATAAGACAAGGTGGTTGAGAGCATACCATTGAGGTAAATCAAGTCCAAACAACTTGTTCTGTACGCTAGTACACCCCCGGAGATGGGTTCCTGCTACAACTTCATTAGAAACAAGAAGCCCATTCCTATAGAAGAGCTGTTGTGGCTGCTAGCAAAATTGTCCCCATTAAAAATCTTATCAAAACAACCAAATATGACAATATTGACAAGTGTGAAAATTCATAACAACTAAACCTGCAGATGTCCACATTGTGGGTACTAATGAATTATGATCCTCATAAATTGAAAATATCAACCACTCCAAATACAGAATTTGCAAAATGTGGAGAATATATATGATGAGATTTTTAGTTAAACTACCTGAAAGTTTAGTTTGCTAAACACCCTTTCCTAACACACGTATTTACAAGGACAGTAATGAATTTGCAAAGAGTACATATTACAAATGAAATGAAATTATACAAAAATAGGTCAAAGGGACTCAAAGATACAGCAAGTACTAACAGTGAAATAAGGAGTGCCTAAGGCATCTCCTCCCTAAAAGAAAGAAAAAA
>ML848024.1:0-12718 GCA_009831015.1 Picea engelmannii | reverse complement strand
ACTCAACCTTCCATTCGAAGACTAAGCATATACAGTTGAGGTACCACTTCATACGATCCACCTTGGAAGATGGAAAATTGAAGCTGGAAAAGATACACACTAGCCAGAATCCTGCAGACATGTTAACAAAGGGAGTAACCAGGTCGAAACTGAGTTCCTACTCAGTTTCAGTTGGTCTTCAAGAATGAATATGAAAATGAGAAATTTTCCAGGTCCAAGAAGGTTCATAGTCTAGCATATACAACAACGGTGGAGTTGTTAAGATCAGTCTCCAAGTGGGAGATTGTTGGTTGTGGAGCCTGATTATCTTCCTGATTCATAGGTCCTTGCTTTCAGTTGTGTTTATACCCCATGAAGCATTTACACCCCATAAGTATGTACACTCTTCCACGCGGGGGAGTGCAGAGGGGCGGTACCCCCTCTGCGGGGTCCGGGGGGGCTATCCCCCCGGCTGGGGGGTCTGGGGGCAAGCGGGCCCCCAGCGGGGGTTCGAGGGCGAAGCCCCCGAAGAAAAAATTGCCTTGTAAAAGTATATTGTAATTTCATTGTAAATCTGGACCATTCATTATAAGGTCGTAGTCTAACGGTAGAGATTATGTTAGGTTTTTTTGCCCTAGAAGGCAACCCTCTTTTATGAGGGAAATGTATCGCGGCTATGGTTGATGGTGAATATTGTATTCTGAGAGAGGAGACTGTGAGAGAAAGAAGAGGAAGTTACAGCGGGTTTTGTTGTAGGTTGTATCCCTTCATTTGCTGGATAATAATAAAGGAAGGACCTGGAAATTTCTCTGGTGGACGTAGTCCACACTGGGTGAACCACATAAATCTGTGTCTCTCTTGTATTCTGTGTCTTCTGTGTTTTGTTTCTACATTTGTTTTATTTTATTGCTCCACGGTCCTGTTTTTCTAACACTTAGTGTGCATATCTCATGTCTGGTGCGAAGTTTGACTCTGTGGCTTAGTGCACAAGAGTGATTGGATGTAATATTTTGGCAAATAATAAAGAGGCGAAGCGATTTGTGGATGTACCCCCACCCTGGGGTGAACCACGTATATCTGGTGTCTCATGGTTTGCTTGGTGCAGTGTCATTTCTATTATGCATTTGCTTAATGCTTTGATTATGATGTGTAATGAATATATTCTTTGTTTCTTAAGTACTTTACTTATGTTAAAGGGTAAATGAATGCTAGAATTAACTCACAGTGCTAAGTGCTCAGGGTGCATAATCACTTGTTGTTATTGCACTTATCTGTCTTTGATTATGCTCTGTGGTGTTTATGAGGTTAATAAACTAATGCATGTTCGCTTCCTAAGCGTTAACAAAATCTTCTACGAAGTGATCTTATCACATAATGGTGTCCCAACTTGGTTACAGACACCTGCGTCCTGTAACCCCCCTGCTTCTACCTCGAGTGAGACTTCGCCTGCTTCGCAGGTGTTTCCGAAAGGGCTGGTAGTCGGGGTTTTGTTGGTGCAATGTTAAGCATTGAACCCTGGGTCTGCCCCTATGCCAACAAAAAGAGTCAGGGTGTTGTTTAATTAGGATGACCCAGGTTCTGATCCCAAATATGTTTCCAACAAAACCTTCAAAACTCTCGGCCCTCCTAGTAAACCAGGAGGAAACATTGTAGATAGGGTGCACAACGCATTCTCACCTAAGATAACTTAGATGGGGGACTACAATACTCAGGTGTTTGCAGTCTAGTAATGAGTGGTGATTGTGGCTATGTCATTTTCCGTGTGCATCATCATCATTAATCATTCATCTACTTTTAGAATTTATTCATTTTTAAACCTAGTCATGTATGTTGTTATAACTAGTTTTAACCATTCCTTCTTGAGTTAATGATTAACATAATAATAAAATCATTCATTAACAATCACATAGAGAAAAAAAATTACCGTTCACTATGCGCATTACATCTTAGTATTACAATCAAAATGAGGGTAAGTACCCTCTCGGACATTGACTAGATCACACCATGCTCCTCAGCCTGTGACCTAACCCCTAAAGACTATTTTATTTGACTCTACCACAAGAACCATAGAAAAACTTACTACAATCAATAGCTTCCTAACCAACCAACTCTCAATAATCAACTGACCGACCTTTTCCTAGACCTCCTAGGTCCTTATTTATATTACTCTATAGGCTTATAGCCGTTAGAATATTTGTCAAAAAACCTAACCCTAAAATGGTTAGGTTTAACTGCATGCATGCCACATTGATTTTCCTCCTGCATGTTGCTTTTATTTCTTGTTTTTCATGCTTCTTTCCTGCCACCTGTTGCATGCACTCCAAAAATAGATCTTTCTCTCTAAAAATGGTCATGTTCCAAAAATAGAATTTCTTCCCAAAATAGGCCTACACCCAATAGGCCCCCAACAATGACATGTGGCTTGTCCCGAGCCACTCAGGTGGTGCGCTCTCCCTGTACATCCTTCTACAAGTCGTGGAACTTTTCTTCTAGTTCCTTCCCTTTTTCTTTCACCTGCACAACTTTGTCTGTTAGTGCCTCGACTATCTATGTTGTTATCTATTCTTGTAGAAATGTTGCGATTTTTTAATGTGCCTACACCATCCTTGTATTCTCTTCCTCCAACTTTGTAATTATCTTTGCTTCTTGATCCTGAAGGGGTTCCAACTAGGCTTGTCTTTCTTGCTTATTAATTTGCACTGTCTTTAACTTTGTCTGCATGGTATTCATTTCCTGGGTGCCCTTCAAGAACTCAGTAATTCTCATGGTTTTTTGTCGCTGCTTCATATCCTGCATGAAAGAATTGATTTTATTATATTGGTCCAATTGTTGGACCATTTCATCCTCTTCCAAAGTGGTCCAAATTTGCACAGTTCTGTCAAATAGTTCTGTGAATTACTTTGCTTCCCTTGCCATTTCCTCTATTTGGAGTGTGGTTCATTGTTATTTTTTCTCTCGAACCTCAGGAGGAGTCGTAGGGTTAATTTTTTCTTTCAGATCCTCGATCTCCTACCTATATTCCTCAATCATCTGTGCAATGATATTTATGTTTTCATCTGCACTCGTATCCAGTGCTTATGTGCTATATGGAATGTGGTCATATATCGTTGTTAGCCCCTACTCTAGCTTGTTAGCGCATTCTTTTTCCTCCTCCTTCTCCGAGGTCAACTGGTCACAGGTGATCTGTAACATCTCTGTTGTTTGACACACCAACCACACTTAGAGGGGGGGGTGATTGAGTGTGGTTCTCGTTTTCAAAATTTTCCCCTTCAAAAAACTTCTTATTTAGCAATCACCATTTACTCATTACTTATTGTTGTCATTTATAACTAGTTAAATGTGACCATGCATCAAAAACATATATCAGAAATATATATCATCAATAATTCATCATCACAAGGAACACAAGGAACACAAGATGTATGTACAATTTTCTTTTTATTACGGACTACAATCCTTGGGTTATCAACAACAACTGAATAGAGTTACAACTCCACAAGAGCACCAACTCTATAATGCAAGAATCAACTTACACAACTCAGCACCAAATGAGAAGAGGAATCAATCCTCAATAGATACCAATATGTCAACAGGTACAGGACCTGTCAGTAGTGAAACACGTGTATGTACGCACCCTACCATTAGTACAACTCGTGCATGTATGCAACCTGTTTGTACTACAACCTGCATGTGTCTTCTAAACAACTAGGGTTATCTCTCCAAGGGAAAACTCAGATCCTCTGCAGCCTTCTGTCACATTCACTTATGTCTGTCACTATCTAATCTGAACCATCACCAATAACAACACATCCATACTCTCCAACAACTTACTCATTCTCCCCAACCATACAATATGAATGCTACTAAACCTAAGTAATCAATGTACTATGGAAATCATATCAGTACTGAAAAATAAGAGTGTTGCTCACTCTATACCTAAATCAACATAACCATATCACCATAATCATACCAAGAATGCCTTAATCATTCACCATGCAAGAGCATCCATCAAGACAACTATGTAACCATACCAGAGTTTCTATGGCAGATATAAGCCCATAGAATGCATATATGAAACTTGCTTCAGTTGTCAAGAACTTGGCACCAACTTACACTCAAATATTCACAACTTCATCAATTGTACACACACTTTCTTCCTTTATCCCTTGTGTGTACACGCTCTGGCTCATTACAACCCGCGTATGTACGCTCGTTGTCCCACTGTTGCTCACGTACTCCTTCAGACATTAGGGTTTCTGAACTTTCGAAACTTTCACTATCAAGATCTCAGACTTATAGAAACTATGGTGCGTCCATGAGATATTCCATCCCTTCTCTCTCTCAGAATATATCTTCAATCTATGCTCAAGAGATTATTTTCCAAGAGACCCCTTGCCTCTTATTTATACTCTCCAAGTAGCTTCTTTAGAAGCATCTTCTAGGTCATTTTTCCCACATAGTCACCATCTTTTCCCAATTTGCCACTTGTCCATGTATCGAATAGCCACTTGACCACTTAACCCTCTTTCCTCTTTTTAGGGTTAACCACTTTCCATAATTAGAAAGTTCTCCATTTTCTTTATTATTTAAATAATCTTCCTTGACTTTGTCACTTCACTTTATTATTTAAATAATCCTCTTTGATTTTGTCACTTCACTTTATTATTTAAATAATCCTCCTTCTTTGCAAACACTTTTACTTGTTTTATCTTTTGGGGCTTCAAGACAACATATGAGGGTCCTTCATTTTCATAAGGCCATAACTCTCAAACCAGGAGGAGTTATGTGACATTCCACATACCATCGAAAATGGCATGACAAGCACTATCCATATAGGATAGTTTCACTGACAAATTCACTGATCTTCATCTCATTATTCCACACTTAAGAATGGGTTCTCTAACCAAACTTCTAGGATAAATCAACCGCAAAGTGTCTTCCCGCAAGGGATTTCACCATAAGGGGACCACTTTGGAGTTCATCCATTTGTACTCTGTATCAAGACAATAATGAGTCATCTTTACATCAATTCAACTATGCATCATATATCAATGAAAACTCATTGATCCATCTTCATCTATGCATGACATCATATGACTATGATTCCACCTCACATCATTCCATTCTCATCAAGGATAATACATATTCATCAGTATGCTATGACAAGACATTGTTCCTTTGACATCAATGACAACATGATCCAACAATCTCCCCCTTTGTAATTTATGGCAATACCAATATTGATGTCAACACCAATTATTGATGGAAACATGTAGACAAGGCATTTCTCTACATCAATAGTCATCTCAATCACATCAATGTGACTATCTCTCCCCCTTTGACATCAATGGAAAAGTGTAGTTCTCTCCTTGGGGCTGCTCCCCCTGTCTGAAATCTTGTTGGGTCCGCTCCCCCTGTCTAGATGCCTTGATCTTCCTCTGAATAATATCTCCCCTTTTGAAAAAGGGATATCACTCTAATGTAATTCTAAAAACATATCACTCATGCTCCCCCTAGAACCATGCCTCATTCCTCTGCATCTGATAAATTTCTCCTCCTGGAATCATGGAAATAAGAATGACTCCCCCTATCTTCGCTGCAATATGAACAATATGCTACCACTGCAATATGCTTCTGCTGCAAATGCTACTCCTCAACCGGAACATAGATCAACCGCTCTTTCTATGATGATCCTTGGACCTGTCCATGCATCAACTCGTGCCATACCATACATCATGAAGCAAAAGATACGTCAAAAATGAAATAGAGAATCATGAATAAAACATTAACCAAGTACATAATGTGCCATATTGTGTGCCAACCATGCACAACACCCATGTACATCAATACCATAGAATATTCCATAAGATATCATCAATGGAGTGTATCAACCATATGCCTCTACCAACGTGCCAACCATGTGCCACAAACAAGTGTCATATGCTTCTACCATGAATCAAGTGCCGCAACCATCATCTCAATCAATCAAGTGTCTCAACTATATCATCCTATATATCATGTATTAAAGTATATGCTAAACAAGTAATACCAATGGTGTACTTTATCCAAGTACTATCATCCACATAAATATACCATCTATGAGTGCATCAATCATTGCACTAAGCATGTATCACCACCTGTACCAAGAAAGTGTATCAACCATGCACCAATACCACAACAAAATGAATTGCATGTATGCCATATCCACCATAAGTAATGTGCCAATCATACTACTAGTAGGTGCCTCTAACAATGTACCAAACATGCATCAACTATAGATCAAGCTATGACTCATCAATGGTGTACAACATGACCACTTCATCAACGCATCAACTACATGTCTCAATATGTAGCTCATCCATATGCCAAATGAATGCACAAAGATATCCAGAAATATGCTTCCAATAATACATCATAAGATATATCAATGAAACTCAAATATGTACCAGCCATGTACCCCAACAGATCAACATCAACCTCCATTCATTAAATTCTAATCATACAATATGTACTAGAATTGTGTCTCAATAGATCAATGACATCTATTAACTAGCATCATCATGATATATCTCATAACCAAAGTGCCATAAGTTCACTGTCACAACCAACATTGTTCTTCAATAGAAAAATGTATCAATACACACTCTAGGGTTAGTACCATGCATCCAATATAGTCTTTCAATACTCAACTGTATGTCACCATCATACATACATCAATAATGTATGCCAACATGTAATCATGAAAACCTGCAACAAACAATGTCAGAACCTGCAACAAACCATGCCAAACCCTGCAACATAGAGTAATACCATCATACCATGCTGCAACTTATGTGAATAGCCTTTTCCCAAGTATTTACCATAGATACGTGGCCTGCTGCACAAACATCTCGTGTATGTATGTGACCTATTCATAGGTCAGCTCGCATATGTACGTGACTGTGACCATTGTAACCCGTGTATGCTTCTGAAGATGACAAACTTGAGCTTCCTTGAAAGCTCCCATTATGCTCTGGTTGTTTAGTCTTCTTTACCCACTTTTGAAGGTGTCCCTGCTTCTTAGAACTTGAGCTATGAGCTTCCATCTTTTCAAAAATGTCTTCCTTCCTAACTTCATGCCTTCTTCTAGTCATGCTATATGAAGTCCTCATCATGGACTTTCTTCTTGTGTTCCAAAAATCCTGGGATTTGTGACCAAATCCACTACAACTGTAGCATCTCATGATGTGACAATGAGCAACAATGTGTCCTACTTGATTACATATCCAACACCTTAGGGCTTTATGAAATATTTCATTATCTCTCCTTGCATAAAATCTCCATTCCAAATCTTTGTGACCATATTCATTACATGAGTAGCAGTGACCATGAAAAACATTTCCATACCTTTGCTTTGGTGTCCATATTGAAGGTGTCTTGAATTTTCTTTGAGATGTAAATATGGCTTCTTGATGTCTTCCTTTCTTTGTTCTTTCCTTCCCTTGTCTATATGGCTGACTTGCAACATTATTTCCATCCTTTGAGAGTGAGGGACTTACCTCATCCTTCTATGAGGTGCTTGCTTCAACATGTGTAGCTTCTTTCTTGTATCCAAGACCTAATTTATTATTTGATGATATTTGACTATCTAAGATCTCATTCAATACTGTTGAGATATTCAAGAATTTGTTTGACTTCTCTACTTTATTTCTAATATCAACAACTTCAACTTCCAACTTATGACATGACTCTTCCTTTTCAATTACTTGATTTTTTAATAGTTCCTCTATTCTTTTGGCTTCTTCAATTTGGGTCTTGAGATGGATATTAACTTCAAGACTTTTTCTAATCTCATTGTTACACATCAAAATTACTCACTTCGATAGTGTCGCAAGTGTCGTCATCGTAAGTGTCGCAAGTGTCGCATTTTGC
Organism: Picea engelmannii; assembly: GCA_009831015.1. Lineage (NCBI taxonomy): Eukaryota > Viridiplantae > Streptophyta > Pinopsida > Pinales > Pinaceae > Picea > Picea engelmannii. The sequence goes on along the minus strand of ML848024.1, from coordinate 4,828 downwards.
TCATAAGTGTCGCAAGTGTCAAGGAAAGCATACTGTCATGATGCCTATGTCATGCCTATAATGACATCAAGAAGACACTTCACACACATAAAACACTTGATTTGGAAGAGGAGGAAAGGTTAACTGAGCTCATGAACCTTTTTCCATCTGAAAACACCCAAAAAACTAAGTTTTTGGAGGAGAGCGCTCCCCTATACCTCTTCTGGGAGTGTGGGCACCCCCCCTAACACTGTTTGGGAGTGCTATAAAGCTTTCTTGGCCCTTTTAGAAGAGCGCTATTGACTTAAGGAGTGCCATCACCCCCCTAAGTCCTACTAGGGAGCGCTACAACGCTTTGATGCCCCTTTTGAGGGAGCGCTGCCTATTCTGGGCAGTGGTTAAGTGGTTGAGATGAATGGGGGAAGGATCCATTCATTCTTGGAGGTCAGTTGAGTTTGAATCCTCAATCAAGCCATGATATTAGGGCAGATCCTCAACTAAAGGAGGAAAATCCTCAACTTCCCCAAGGATATCTCAATTGGTTGAGCCTCTCCCAGGCTATATAAGCAGGCTTTCTTATGGTGAAAGGGGGATGGAAATGAAGAATTACACTAGACTTATGATCTCATAAGTGGTGCTGGAACAGAGAAGGATTTGAGGCATGTGACCTATGATCTCATAGGGAACAATTGGTGAAGCTATCATCATTTTGATCGTGGATCTTTTGAGCAAGGGATAGACAAGGAGGACTTGACGGGACTGCTGCAACCCATCTACAGCTGTAAGCAATGTTTTGTTCTCATTAATATGATTTGCTTGGCCTGTTTCTTTCTAATTCATGTTTGATATCACATGAATTTGTCTCTTTAGTAGATATATCTGTTTAGGGCTAACCTTGATAGAGTAGGAAGTGGTCGTACTTTGTTTGTCTACAGGATTCATCGAAAAGCGAAAGATCGGAGCTCATCTTGGAGCGTGCAGGGACAAACGTTGATTAAAGGAACTTCTCTTCTCCTTCCTTCTCACAAACTAGTCCACCTAGATCTAAAAGGAAGTCAGTGACCATGATAATCACTTTCTATCTTAGAGTTAGTAGTCTATCTTTTTGAGGAGATCTACCTGTCCGTAGGGAGATTTTCCTACCACATAAATTGGCGACTCCACTGGGGAGAATCGAATCGAAAAATTTTGGTTTTGATTTTTCCTCATAGAACTTGTCTTATTATTTGTTTTTTTTAGACCTTCTTCACTCCATGTGTTTGATCTCATATGATGATTAGACCCTTAGCCTATCACACTCAACTTAATTGCATAATTCCTGTGAAATTTTTGGATTTTTGGACACTTTTATGAGTTTTTTGAGCCTGGCGCCCCCCTACCCATGTTAGTAGAGTTCCAACACTACCTTAGAGTGTTGGACAGAGATTTATAATGCCCTGGTGTCCCTTACACCAGAGCGCCAACCCCTGTTTTCACAAAATCCCTTCAAAAATTGCATTTTTTGAGGTTAAAAACCCTGTTTCTTACTTGCTGAGCTGCTTTGTGATTCAATGATTCTTCCTTTTGACCTTTGACTTGCTTCCTCCTAAGAAGTAAACACCTTGTTGTTCATATTTTATGACATTCTTCATTATTTTTTAGTTTTTACCGTTGAGAGCTTGAAATCGATCCACTGCTTTCTTCTCTCCTATCCGACGGAGCGGGAACTTTGTTGAAGGACATTAGAAGTCCGTAACTCTTCTCATTTGGTTCTTTGAGGTCATTTGATCCAATCTCTTTCTCCTTCCTTTTTCATTTTTGGTTTTCTTTCTCTTGTTTGATCGCAAATAGGGTGTGTTGCTTGTGCTTGTCTGAATCTCCTTGATCTAAAAGAGTAGTCGGCAGGACAAGTTTTTCATTGAATTGATCATCATTCGCATGAAAACGACAAAAGTACATCTTAATGATTAGTTTGCATATTAGTTTGCATTTCTGAAATGTTGTAGCATCATATTGGATTTGATTGAGAACAAAATTGATTGAGGGCATTCCTTATCAAGTGTTTGATAGTGAAAATGACTCTTCCTCTTTCCCTTAAATAGGTATTCATTGAAAAGAAACTATTGCTTATCATATTTCATGCATATTTTTGGGAATTGAGTCATAATTCCATCAGTTTCACTCTCGTACACCCTCTGAGTAAACAAGATCCATTAAAATCAATGCTTAACTAAAATTTATCAGACTTTTTACATCTTTGTTAGCAAACCTACATTAGTTTAAGGTGTAGAGCTTTGGAATAGGTTGAAAGGATAACTTTCCAAAGCTATCGAACAAACTTAGTATCTTGCGGTAGGGAGAGTCAAATCCAACTGTCGTATTGGCTTGCTGGGATTCCCCTCTCACATAGGGGTTACGCACGAGGTCACATTCAGGTGAGTTACAAAGATTATCCCTCTGTGGCCCAACTGTTTGTTGTGGTCGGATCGTATATTGGGGGTCACTGGAAGTTATACCCACGATTATGTGTGGGAGCCTTTCGGGTTGATTTTGGACTTGTTATCCTGTCCATATGTTTCAATTTTACTGTCGACTGTACCCACCTAGGGGATAAATACGAGTTGGTGACCTTAGTAGCCATAATCTTTAGGGTCTCACACAAGGTGACGGTGAAGGGAAGTCCCACTATACCTAGAACAGACATTGGTCAAACTCACTCGGGCTCCTTGGAGGGTAAATCCACAATTACTGCGTGGAATCTTGCACCAAGGCATAAGTCTGTTAAGTAGGTCGCAACGTAACCGATCCACCCACTCTATCCCTGCCCCTTTCTACTTTGATCCTACGACATTGGATTTCATCACCAACTAGTGGTTTCATCGTAAGAAGGTTTGTTTGATTGATTACTTCTTAGATTCATAGTGTGTGTTGTTTGTTTTACTTAGTGGAACTTAGGTCGAGTCAGTGTTAATGGAATCGAATCCCGAGAGTACCAATGGAGGAACCCATTCTCCTGGGGAATCTTATACCTTTCCTTCATTTGGAAAATTTAGTCCTCCATATGTTGCCACACTGAGTCTTCCAGGACTCACCATCGGATTACCAGTTTGGTTGTTCCCCACACCAGTGATCCCAAATCCTCCCAATGTTTCAGTTGCACCTAATACTTTGGATACACCACCCACACATCAACCTCATGTCAACTTTTCTCCTTCTTCACCCATCAAGTCTCCTTCCATTTCTCCTTCTTCGCCTAGTGAAATCTCTAAAGCAACTAGCCAGGTTGATCAGAAGAAGAAGAAACGGAAAGAGAAGAAGAAGAAGAGCCCAAAAAGGACCAAGACCCCAACAACATCAAATGTTGGTTCTAAGCAACCAGTTACTACTAATAGTACTGGGAGTGTTGATGAGGTCAACAAGATTAAAAGGAAGAATATAAAACCCAAATTCCCTTGCAGCCTTTGTAAGGGTGACCACTTTCTAAGGGATTGCCCCAGTCTTACCCAGGTCTTAGAAATGTGGTCCTCCACGTCATCGGCCTCTATCGATCATGTCAATGATACCCCATCAACTAGCAATGTTAAGGTTGGTAAGAAGAAGAAAACTGTCAATTTCCCTTGCATGTTATGTAAAGGTGATCATTACTCTCACCTTTGTCCTCGTATGGACAAGGCTTCTTCTCTTTTGGAAAAACTTCAACTTCCAAAAGGTTATCATAAGATTTCCCCCAACCCATCATTAGTCGATGGACTGGTCAATTTGGTTCCATCCTCGGTCAGTCTGGTTGATCAGGCAGTCAATCTAGTTTCCTCCTCGATTGAATAAAAAACCCCAGTAGCTGATCCAGTTTCGTCATCGATCAACACCACTCTTCATCAAAAGAGTGTAACCTAAGTGGTCGATTTGTTTTCATCCTCGTTCGATCCCACTCTCCCGTCAGAGAGTGACACCAAAGAGGTCGATCTGTTTCCACCCATCGACCCCATTCTTCCTTTGGAGAATGAAACCAAAGTGGTCAATCCGGTTCTGTCATCGGTCGATCCCACTCTTCAGCTGAAGAGTGCCCAAGTGACTGATCTAGTCCCTCCCTCAGTCAGTCCCACCCTTCATTCGAGGAGTGCCAAAGTGGTTTCTCCAGTCACCTCCTCAGTAAATCCCACTATTCCTTTGAAGAGTGCCAAAGTGGTCGATCCAAGTCCACCATTGGTCGATCCTACTCTTCCTTTAGAGAGTAAACCCGATACTTCCCACGTTTTTCTTGTTGATACAGACTCTACCATGCTGGGGGGCATTCCTCATTCTCCTGTGAAACCCCCCCCAAGTACTAAATCCATGCTTTTTGATTGGGGTGCGCTAACTGGACCTCGTCTTCCCTCTCACATTCCTTTCTAGATTACAGTACAGGTTTGTGGTCGGGACGTTCCTCAAACACTGATAGATGAAGGTGGGTCCGTTAGTATTTTGTCTTCTGTTGCTTGGTATGCTTTGGGTTGTCCGCAGCTTGCACCAGTTACACAGAATCTGTTAGCTTTTAACAGAAGAACTAGTCAACCTTTAGGGATCCTTCCTTAGTTTCCTGTAACTCTGGGAGGGAAAACTATCTTTATCGATGTCATAGTAGTCTGAGACCCCTTGGATTTCGCTTTACTCCTTGGGCGGGATTGTTTGCACTCTTTTCGTCGGTGTGTGAGCAAAAAGTGAGTGCTTACATGCCTAGTTGGGCTCTTCTAGTCATGACAGCTGTATGTAAAGAGGTTAGAAAGAAAACAATAGAGCTATTAACAAGAATTAAATAAAAACTAAATAAAAACATGAGCATGGAAATAAAAATAAAAACAAATGAAAGTGGACTAATGTCACCAATAGATAG
>ML848021.1:21855-38481 GCA_009831015.1 Picea engelmannii | reverse complement strand
TTCCTTTCATGGTAGGCCTTCTCTCTTTCCTTTTGTACTTGATGATGAAATCCTACAATAAATCTGTCTTCTTTGATTTCAACCAACTATGCAAGCCTCTCTTGAATAGTGCCAGTGTTGTCCATATCTATAAAGGAAACAATTCTTAAGCTTGGCACCAAGTATTCCATTGAAACAATGGCTTTGAGACCATAAACCAACTTGAAGGGGGTCTGCATTTTTAACTTCTTGAAAGTGGTTCTATAGGCCCAAAGCACTATTGGTACTCATAAATCCTAGTCATCCCTATTCACACTACAAATCTTCGTCAGCGTTGTCTCCAAGATCTTGTTGAACTCTTCCACTGTCCCATTTTCTTGTGGATGGTAAGGTGTGCTCTTTTGGTGATGGACTGCAAACTCCTCAGTCAAGGCTTCAATAGTCTTGTTCATGAAATGTGTGCCTTGATCACTCATAAGGATATTTGGGCATCCAAACCTGGTTATGATGTCATCAAATATGAAACATGCAGCTGCAGTTGCACTACAGTCCTTGACTACTCTTTCTTAAGCCCATCTAGTCAAGTATTTTGTCGCAGTAATGATGTACCTTGCTCCTGTGCGGTTTCTTGCTGGGTTTATGGGTCCCACAAAATAAATGGCCCATTTTTCAAATTCTTGTAGGGTCATATGTGGTGCTAATTGAATTTCATCTCTTTTGGATAGTTTTCCAACTCGTTGTCATTCATCACATGCTCTGGAATAATCTTTAGCATCTTTGTGTAAGGTAGGCCACCAAAGGATAACTCTCAGAATCTTCTGCGTAGTCGCTTTCCCTGCATAATTTCCTCCTGTGTTGCCTTCATGAGCTTCTATGAGGATCAATGGTCACTCTATCTCCATAATACATCTTCTTTGTATTCCATCAGGTCCCATATTATATAGTTGTCTAGCTATAAGCAAAAATTCTGCAGTGCGCACTACTAGTTGTTTCTTCTGGGGAACTGTATATTCACTTGGTGCCATTACTATTGACAGGAACTAGACTATTTCTATGAAGTGGTCATCAATCTTTCTAATGTCTAACATCTGTGAATTTGGTAGTGTGTTCTTGAAACTAGTGGGCTCTTCTCCATGTTCCAACCTTGACAAGTGATCATGACCTTTGTTCATTCTTCCTGGCTTTACTATGATCTCAAAGTCATATTCTTGAAATAGCAGAAGCCATATGCATATTATCCCCCCAAAAACTAGCTTTTTGACTATGTATTTCGACGCAGAATAATCAATAAACATTTTAAAGTGTCCTCCCAGCAAGTAGTGGAGAAATTTCTGTAGTGCATATACCATGTCTAACCCTTCTCGCTCAGTTGTGGTGTAGTTGACCTCTGCAGTCGATAGCTTCCTGCTATAAAAAGCTAAGGGATGATCAATCTCTCATGTTCATGGTTGTGCTAACACAACTCCCAATTCAATAGAAGATGCATCGACATGTACATGAAACTCCTTGGTCCAATCTGGTAAAACTAGAATAGATGCAGTAACCGTTTTCTATTTCAGTGTGTTGGAGCTCTGCTAACATTCTTCTGTCTAACTGAACGAGAAATATTTCTTCAAAATATTATCCATGGGTGCTCTAATTTAGGCATACCCTTTAATGAACTTCGTGTAATATATTGTGTGTCCTAGCACAGTGTGTAGTTATTTGATTGAAGTAGGAGGGGGTAGATCAGTTATAATGGCAATTTTAGATGGATCGACCAACACTCCCTTCTTGTATACAATATGGACTAACAACACTACAAATGGTGAGAAGAAGATGCACTTCTTCAGATTCAATGAAATTTGACACTGCCTGCATTTTTCCAACATTAGCCTTAGACATTCGATATGATTCTTTAATAAACTAAAAATAGTCCAGTCATCAAAGTATGCTTCTAGAAATTTATGCAAAAACTCCTTGAATGCTTCGACCACCACACTAAAAAATATGGTTGGGGCATTCTTTAATCCAAAGGGAATCACTGTGTGCTGATAGGATCCCCATTCTATTGCAAACATGGTCTTGTGGTGATCTTCCTTGGCAATCCAGATTTGATGGTATCCTGAAAATCCATCTGTAAAAGAATATATTTCCTGGCCTCCCACATTATCTAACAATTCGTAAATGAATGTTGTATGGAAGGGATCATGCAAATAGACATCATTCATCTTTCTAAGATCTATGCATATCCTAATCTCTCCTGTCTTCTTGTCTTGTACCACCATAGGGCTAATCCACTCTGACTCTTCCATAGGTTCTATAATCCCTGCTTCCAACATTTTGTCTAGATCAATCTTCACTTTCTCTTTATATTTAGGGTTCAATCTGTACAGTCTTTTTTTTATTGGTCTCATATCTGACTTCAAAGGGATCCTCATCTTTCCCATAGTCCCTTTAATTCCCTTCATATCAGTGAAATTGGTTGGAAACAAGTCCTTATATTTTTGGAATAATTTTGTAATCGTGTCAATAGTGGCATCATCCCAATAATCTTTGACATTGGTCAGCTTCAGTGTTTCCTCTGTCCCAATATTGACTCTTTTAATCTTGATTGGTCATCCGATAAATGGTATCTCAACTCTAGGTCCTTCCACATCTCTCTGACCTTATTTTTCTACGATGTTCACCTTCCTTGGATCATCATCTTCATCAACATTGATGTTGTAATAGCCTTGCAGTTTCTGTAAAGGCTCATTCCATTCGCCCTCATCTTGCTCCAAAGGGAGGCTAGAGGCCTCCTCAAACACTTTCTATCTGACAATCTGTAGTGCTTGATATACTGAAGGATATAGAATTTCAAATAAGAAGGTGGTTACAAAATTTCAAGTCATGCCTTTCCAATCTTTAGTGATGAGGCACAGCCCTACTTGAAGGTACTAGTTGATAGGTGTCGTATCCAGTGTGTTGATGAATTTGTGTACCCATTCCTCTCGAGGAATGTCACTCCAGACCTCTTCGTAGCTTCACACATGGTCCTTTGGGAAACTTTGACCTGTGTACCACACTTTGCAGCCTTCTACCTGTGCTGAGAACCACACTATCACATTGTACCTAGTTTGTAATATTGATTTTGTGTGTCCCCCACCATCTTTCTAGGGTATATTTCAGGGCCTTATCCATCGCCAACAATATTTTTTTAATTGGTACACTTTCTTCAAAGTCTGACAAGAAGGTTTCTAAAGGATTTAGACCATCAAAGGTGGGTAAGTTACTTACTGTTGTGCCGATCCAATGAACTTCTCCAGTTAATCTAGCACATATTCTTGTGGATACTTCATACATTTTATTCTGCCAATTCTCTAGTGCTTCTTTTGAGTCTAATAAACATACATTGTCACTTCACCAAATTAATTTTCCATCGGTCGTAGGATTAATATAATCATGTTGTCTGGCTATTAGTTTGTATATATTTTCCAGTTCATATGCGCGGTCTTCTTCTCTAATGGGCTATGTGTATCGCTGACCTTCATATGGATCTAAGGGTGCAATGACCCTAAGGCCATCTTTTTCAAAAGTCATACATCTCTTCTTTAAATCAACCAAAGTGGAATTATTGAAGGCCCAGTCAATTCCTAACAACGTAGCATAAGGCCAGTTGTCATCAACTATATCAATTACCTCAAAATCTACAAATGTTCTTACTCCGTCGATGTCCACATGGACATGTTCTAGTCTGCCAAAGGGGCTTACAGTCTGCTGATTATCCATCTTGAGCCTGATTGGGGAATAGATTAGCCTAGGTTTTCCCACTAGTGCCCAAGTTTGCTTCGTCATGAAATCGACCTCTGACCCTAAGTCGAGGAACACATAGTCTATATCATATTCACCTATTTGAGCATTTAAGTGTAATTTCTTATTTCTCCTTCTCTTTTTGGCGATTTGGTGTACTTCCCTATTCAATAAGGAGTCATTATTTTCTAGCTCATATCATTTGATTAAATTTTGTAGTTCTTGGACGATGCTCTCATCCTGCTTCAACTTAATACAGGTATATAGAAATTCTATGAGCTTCCCTACCTCTTTTCCTTCTCTTGGTGAAGTAGACTGATAAAATGCCTGAGTCATTCCATAATCTCTTGCTTCTGGTCTTGTCTTTGATGAAAAGACTTGGTCTCCTCTGAACTCTTTTCTTTCTTCCTCAAATGTTTGTCTTTCATTCTTTGCATCAAAGGCTTGGGTCTTCTCTACAGCTTTCCTAATTCCTGAATCTTTTGTAGTCTTCCCTTGTTTCATTTTGTCATCTCCTATAACAATGCCTCCTCTAGTAATAACAACGACTCTAGGGTCTTCTTCAAGAGGTTAATCCTTGATCAATTGTATCTATGGGTTCTGATGAGGTCCTTGTTTCTCTTGAAGTTTAGGTAGCTATTTTGGACATTCTTCAATAACATGCTCGAAGGAGTTGCAATAGTTGTAAGTAGTGCAAGGGTTTTGATAGTCCCTTTTTAAGAGTCCTAGTTGTGTGTAGTTATAACAGATGATCTATCCTCAGCCTCTACCCATACCTCCTCCTCATCCTCATCCTCTAAATCCACCGTGAGGATTGAAGTTTCCTCTCCTAGGGATTTGTACTGTGTAGAGTTTCCTTCTTGTTGTACTTCCCCCAGAATCTTGTATATGTCTCTTGACATATCATGCATGATATCATAAGCCCTACAATCCCTATCATCATGTCCCATAGACTTACAGAACATGAAATACAAATTTGTGGGTGTATGAACATAGTTTTCCATATAGTAGCACTCACCAGTATGATGTCTATTTTGACATACTTCGCAGTAGGCTAAGGTGACTTGATTCAAAGTATTCAAAGATCTATAGGCCAAGCATTCATGGAATATAGGAAAATTCTCCTTGTCATGTCCTTCTGATCTGCATATGACACACCAAATGTCTTCTCTTCTATCTTTTCCCTTGTATTTCTTTATATCTTCGACCTGCAAGGACAAACTAGTTAGCTGACTCAAGATTTGACTCATACCTGAGTTGTATTCTGCCATAGGGGCTAATTCTATCTTCATGGTGATCTCCAGTGCCTCAGCCTACAAAGAAATATTCTTTTGCATCATAGGAACTCTGATGGGTGGTAAGAGGGAAACAATGAACCATTCCTTGTTCTACTCATCTGGGATCTGAAAAGTCAATAGACCTATTAAGGTCTTGAATCTATTATTGAAATCCTAAACTGTTTCAGCTACCTTCTTGTTGATCTCCTTCAGTTCTATAATACATTGGGACTTTGAATTAGGTTTCTTAAATTATGCAATCAACGCATTCTTGATCTCATTTAGTGGCTTAGGCTGCACAAGTCCTTGGACAAGCTTCATGTACCAACTTAGTGCGCGATCTCTTAAGGTAGTACTAAACTGGGTTGTTTTAAATGCTTCATCGATGACATTCTTAATATTCCATACGAATTCACATTGGAACCAGTGTTGATCAAGATTTTCAGATCCATCTCCCCTAAATATAAGGAGTCTCATCTCATCTTCCATAGATCTTCCTAGGTTTCTTGTATGAGTATGTGGTGGACTACTAGTAATATTACTTTGAATGGTCTGGTAACTTTGATTACTCTGGTTGCTCAATGTTGTTGAACCAACAAGAGTATTAATAGTACTTACTTCAATAGTGTGTGCAGTTCTTGAGGTTTCTAGTTTGTCTCGGTGAAGTGCTTCAACCTCCTGTTCCTTTGTCCTTGCAGGTTCTGAATGCTCTTTGTTGGTCATGTTTTTCTATTCTCCACTATAGAAATCCTTGTCTCCATAGTTCTTCTTAAATAGGTTCGCAAGATGAACTTCCCAAAATGCTCTCTCACTATGCGTATGTCCAACCTCTATGTCACTGTCATTGTCTGAAATCCTGAACATTATGTTGTTCAAGTCCGATCGATCTACTAGATATACAAGATGTTCTTCTCATGCAAGAACATCTTGATTCTCAACTTTAGAAAGTGTAAGAATTTTCCTCTGGGTCCCTTGAAAAAATATCTCTCGACCTAGATGTATGAATCTACTCTGTCAACAACAAACTTGGTGATGTAGCCTCCAATGGTGCTATCGAACCAATGATCCACTACTCTCACCACGACATTATCAAATATATTAGCCTTAATGATCAACGTCAACATCCAAACTATAGGAGGTCTAGATCTAACCTCAAACTGGGTATCTGGCAACCTGGCTAACCACTCATATAGTTCCTGATTGATTCCTCCAAAGAATATCTCATGTATATCAGTATAAATATGTCTCTCCAACCAATCCTCAGTACCAATATTAGGGTTCTTGTTCTGGGCTTCAACGAAGTCCTTTTCTTGATCCTCTATCCACTTTTGAATCTCTATTTTTTATGGGAACCACCTTGACATTATCTCATGAAGATTCATGTCCCGGCAATAGAACCATTTGTTGGCACAGGGGCAGACCCAGGGTTCAACTCCAAGAGATCACTAACAAGCCCTAATTACTGTCCCTTTTGGCTACACCTGCGAAGAAGATGCAGTCTCACCCAAAGTAGCTATGGGGGGTTGGAGGACATAAGTGTCTACAACCAAGGGAAATATCAAGTGGATTCAATACCAGAAAAATACAATATGCTTATATCACTTATCATCTCATATCTACTCCATACATCTATCAGTTCTACCACAATAATGCAATAACAATATTTCAAGGAAAAATAACACAACAACAATCATACACACAAGACATATATACATGGTTCACCCTCTCTCTAGGGCTACGCCCACATAACTGTGATTTAAGATATATTAAGATGAAAACATAGAGTTCTGATTTGTGCTCTTAACCAACATATCTTCTCTCTTCTTTCTATATCTCATCCTCCTGCACACCCAAATTGAGGACTTGACCTTCACACCTAGCTGAATATCTTACAATACCAGAAGGTTCTCACTCAACACTTCTCTCTCACTCACATCAACAATACAACTAGATCAATACTAGTGACAATGAAAACAACAAAAAAAAACAACAATACTAATACCAACCCGACCCAGGTCCTCTTGAAATTTATTTATACATTACAATATCTCACTGACATCCTTAGGCCAAAGCCTAGGTGTCAAAAACCTAGATACCAAAACCCTAGGTCAATGTGACCTCTGTTTTCATGGCTTTGCCATCTTGTCTTTCCTTCCTTTTCACGCGGTGCTCAAAAGCATCTAGTAGTGGATTTTTCCACTTGATGAGTTGTCCACGATCATTATTCCTTTCTGACTTGTCATCCTCGATCTCCTTGTCCAATGACTTTCTTTCTCGGGCTTCGCTCCATCTTTTCTTCTCTTTTGCTCACTTCAACCCAGTAACAATCACTGTGTCTTCCATGCAGTTCACTTTTCTCCTTTTCTTCCTTAATCTTTGCTTCCTTCCATAACCAAAGGCCAACATCCCTATAGGTATCCTTTTTCAATTCTCAAAAGTCCACACAAATCCTCCATTTACCATTTTTATTAGGGACAATAACTAATGGGGATACCTACTTTCTGTCCGAAATACGGTAAATAAAATTGGCATGCAGGAGTTTTTGGAGTTCTTCTTTCACTATGTCTTTTAAGTCTAGATTCATTCTTCTTTGGGGTTTCCTAATAGGTATAATCTATTCATTGGTGTAAATATGATGCATACAAGTGTCTGGGTGAATCCATTTCATGTTGTAGTAATCTCATGCAAAATAACCAGAATGTCCTTGAATTATTTGAATCAATTTTTGTTGTTGATCTATTTCTAAGATAGCATTGATATACAAGGATTTTCTAGGACTGATTTCAATAGTCTCGACAAATGATTATTTACCTTCATCTATTTTTGAAATGGTGGACACTGTAGAGGTGGATGGGTGCCATCTTTCTTGAAATTCAAAGCTGAAGATATGTGTATATTCTGGAAAAGATTGAGGGTATTCAATGCATTCGGTATCAGCCAAAAACAAGATTAAAATCTATTCTTCAGTTTTCTCTTGAAATATTTTTTCTTGCTCGAGTGTTAGAAAGGGTTGAGTATAATAATCCTCCCCATAGGGATTCTCCAACCAGAAAGTAACTTCAGTGGTTGGTTGGGAAGGAGGAAAGAGAATACTTTTTTTACTTTGGATCCCATTGGAGATTGTCATCTCTCTAGACCAACAACTAATAAACGCATTAGCAGTGGCAAACCAAGGTCAGCCAAGCACCACTAGATGTATTGGTTTGGAGGATTTAGTATGAATCACTAAGAAATCCATAGGGTACTCCCAAGAGGCCAAAGTGACCGTTACATCATCTAGACTTCCTGCTAGACTGACAATTGATTTTTCTGCTAATTCCAACAAAGTTTGCATTTGTCTTAGGTGATTTAGTTGCAGCATTTCATGGTTTCAAATGGAATAACATTTATTGTTGCTTCTAAATCAATAAGAGTGTTTGGAAAAGAAACACCATTAATCTCTATGGTCACCACTAGATTTCCTGCATCATTATATTTAGATGGAATTTATGATATAAATTCTGATAATTGTCCAACCACCTATATAACAGGAGGCTCTTTCCTCTTCCTCCTTGGATTTTTAATGCAAAGATCCCTTAAAATATTAGCATAAATAGGTATTCCCTTGATGGTTTGAAGTAGGGGAATATTTACACATATCTTTCTAAGTTCAGTCTCTCAATTATGACCTAGCGGTACCTCAGATTTCTTCACAAGTAACCCTTTTGGATAAGGAGGATTAATTTTTTGAGGTATTTCTGATGGATGAGGAATGTGAGGAGGAATTTTCTGTTGTACAGGGGTGTCTCTTTATTCCTCTAATTGGTTATCCATTTGTTTTTCTTCTTCAACTTCTTGTTTATCTACTTTTTCTTCTTCTTGAATAACCATAGTAGGATTTGGTTTATTCAAAACCCTCCCTGATATTAATTGAATTCCATTAAATGAAGCAGGACTTATCACATAAGTGGGGAAGGTTTGTACTTCAATGTTTGGTATAGTTTGTGCAGGTCTATTGTTTGGATTAGGAATGGGTTGTGCATGAATAGGGGTAGGCCGAGGAGGGTTTGGGATAAGTGCAACTTGCATTTGTTGCTGTAGATTTGGATTCATAGGACATGTAAGTTGTTGCAACAAATTTGGGTTCATAGGAAATGAAAGTTGTTGTTGCAGCTGTGGAGGTGGAGGGAGAGCAGGTGGATTAAATCCCAGTAGTAACTAAGAGATATTAGAAGGGTATTGTGGGTAAGTGGGAAAGGTTATTGGTTGAAAGGTAACATTCCCATATGCATGCCCCCTCCATCGTTGTTTCCAAGGTTGGATTTGTGGTTGTTTAGGTGACCATTGAGGGTGATTCATTGTAGGTACCCATTGATGTTGTGAATATTGTGTGGTAGGATCTACAAACATATTATGATTTTTCTTACTCCATACCCTCTTAGGGGGATATGATGTTTCTTGAGGTTCTCCCTTAAGGATGGATTGTAGTCCAGGTAAGGAAGGACACTCTTCAGTAGGGTGATCCTTTGTACATAGTCCACAAATGTAACGTCCCCGACCATCCATGTTGGGCCATGCTATGCCAGAGAACTCTTAATTTTCTCTTTATGGAACATACTGTAACATACCCATCATGCAACTGAGCTATGCCACATAAATGTTTTTCTAACTACATGCATTTAAAACATACACACATAACACTCTTAGGGAATCTTTATATACAAAACATAACAAACAAATACATTACATAATTGCACAAATTCACACTCAAATAATAGTAAACATAGACATGAAGAATATACAAAACATACCCATAAACATTCAGATAGTTATAAACACACACAAGATACCCATAAAATAAACACGTAAATAACAATGTAGCATTTAATTTTATCACACAATTAACACTTATCTTTGTAAGAATGTCACCAACTACGTGCAAAACTTCCACAAGCCTCCCAACATTATACCACACTATTCATCACTCTCAACAATGAGTCACCCCCCGAGCTGGGAGTAAACGACACCTGGGTAAAGGGATTTCCTAACTAGGCTAAAGGCTCATAGACAATAGGAGAGACTCTGTCTCAAGTGCTCACTCAACTGACAACCTACAGTCCCTCATTCCCCATATGCCTGTCCCACCCCAAGAAGTGTGCCCCTTCTCCACTCAACAGTCCCTCAACTTCCCCACTTCCCTTCCAGGGATTTAGAAACAGGTCGGACAGGAAGTCTCAGAGCCCTGCAGTTGTAGTTTAGCACCTTCAGGAAATCAATTCCCCAACAATTATCTGATCCAAAGAGAAATTTCTCATGGGCATGACAACCCGCCTCTTCAATATCCCATGGACCTGAAAACCCACCTCTTCAATATTCCATGGTCCTGACAACCCGCTTCTTCATTCCAACTCCCAAGATAACAGCTACACCAACAGATATGGCTATGGATACAGTTATGGTACCGTGAAATGAATGTCTGAAAAATAATTGACTGTGTGAGTGAAAAGGTCATGTAATCATGGATGGATGATGGAAAGAATGATAGGAAATGAACTAGGTCCCAAAAATATGTATGCATGTCCCCAACTTGACACTTTTTATGTTGGGAGATACTTTGGCCCACTTGGCCCCAACTTTAGAAATTAGGATAAAATAATTACCCATACTTTATATTTTAAGAAATATTTATATAATATTCCTTTTTGGCTTAAGCTCCCTAGCTTGGCCCTTTTTGTTAAATTACAGGCCCCTCTCTTTCCCTAACCAATGGATTTTAGTCCCCCATCTCATTTATCATGGTTGGTCTACGCACCGATGTATTTTATATTAATCATGAGACATATACAAAAATAGGTGCATCGGGCTTTAGCATCTAGGCTCTCTGGCCTAATCAAAACATAAGAATCCTAGATTATAATAACTTGGATCACCAGCCTATAAAACAAAACATATACACAAAGGCTCCCTGTCCTCAATATCGTGCGCACTTAAGTTGTTGCACGCGATATCCTTAAATGTGCACACTTCGTCATTTTATTATGCACTACATGCACACACCATGCCATTAAATGTGCATACTAAATGATATCAAAATAACTCACCAGCTTACATACATTTGAATTTACATTTACAATTGGGTTCGGCCTTAGGTATATGACAATCCCCTCCCCTTATTTATGCATTGTCCTCAGTGCATCATGTACCCATGTACAACAAAATTTCAAAAATCCTCAAAACGATGTGGGTATTTTGCCCACATTGCATCCTCATGCTCCCAAGTAGCGTCCTCATGACAGTACCAGGTCCATTAGACCTTTACAATCCCTATGGCTTGGTTCCAGAGCTATTTGATTTTTTGGTCTAGGGCTTGGTTCTGGAGCTATTTGATTTTCCGGTCTAGAATGAGTACCGGATGCACTTGAAAAGAGCCTTCTTGCTCCACCTGAATCAGATTCCAATCAATAACATGATTAGCATCAAGTATATATTTCTTTAGAAATGATACATGAAATAAATTATGAACAGACATAGATGCAAGAAATGCAATCATATAAACCACTAGACCAATCCTCTTTAGGATTTCAAATGACCCACAATAGCAAGCTGCCAACCTTGAACAATTTCCCAATTTTAGGGAACTTATGTTGGCTTTCACTTTCAAAACTACATGGTCACCCACTTTAAATTCCCTATGAGTTCTTCCCTTATCAACATATATTTTCTGTCTACCTTGGGTAGCCTTTTAATTTTTCTTTATTTTTATCATTTGCTCCTCCATTTCCCTAAGAAAATCTGGTTCAACCACTGCTCTATCTTCTGAGTTATCCCAACTTACCAGAGTGTTGCACTTTCTTCCATAAAGTGCCTCAAATGGGCTCATCTTTAGACATGCTTGGTACCAATTGTTTTAATAAAATTCTACCAAGGGTAGGTAGTCTTCCCATTTTGATGGTTTATCCATCACATACATCCTCAACCTATCTTCAATCACTTGATTCACCCTCTCTATTTTTCCATCTGATTCTGGATGATAGGCTGTACTAAAATTCAAATTTTTTCCAAATCCATTAAATAACCCTTTCCAAAATTTTGAGGTAAATTTTGGATCTCTGTCAGACACAATTATCTTGGGTATGCCATGTAATCTAGAAATTTCCCTCATATAAACATCAATGATGTTCTTTGCCTTGTGAGTGAGCTTAACTGGAATAAAATGGGCAGCTTTAGTAATCTTATCCACCACTACCATGATAGACTCATGTTGTTTGTTTGTTCTAGGTAGTTTAGTGATGAAATCCATGGTCACAACTTCCCATTTCCACTCAAGAATTGGTAATGGATGTAGCAAACGAGCTAGGTGTCTATGCTCAGCCTTTACCTTTTGAAATTCCAAACATTTGGCAATAAAATGAACAACCTCCTTCTTCATGCCTGGCCAATAATATTAGCTCTTGATAGTTGCAATAGTTTTTTGATATCCTAGGTGCCCAAAATAAGACACGTTATGCATTTCTCTCAATGTCATATTTTTCAACTCCTGGAAATTTGGTACATAAATTTTTCCCCTGTACCTGAGAATTTCATCATTATCTAGCTTGTAAACTTCATTTTTTTGCTGCAAAATACCTTGTTGTGATTTTGCCACTAATTCCTTGTAATGCAAATCTAATTTGGAAGCCTCTGTAATTTTTTCTTTCAAATTTGATTTGCACATGCTAATGGTTGTAGCATGCATTTCATGTACTCTTCTGCTAAGTGCATCAACCACTTTGTTCTCTTTCCCCTTGATATGCTTTATATCAAAGTCATATTTTCTCAAACATTCTGACCATCTTCTTTGCCTAGCATTTAGAGTTGGATGATCAAATAAATATTTCAAACCATTATGGTATGTTCTTAGCTCAAACCTTTTTCCCATGAGGTAGTGTCTCCATTTCCTCAAGGCATGCACTATGGATTCCAACTCCAAATCATGAGTGACATAGTGTCTTTCATGCTCCTTTAACTTCCTTGACTCATAACATATAACAAACCCATTTTGAGTGAGGACTATACCAATTCCTTATTTACATGGATCTATTCATACAATGAGGTCTTCATTTGGGTTTGTAATCCTTAGTATTTGAGCACTTGTCAATAATTGTTTCACATGTTGGAAAATCTTTTCACAATCCATTTTCCACTGAAAATTCACACCCTTTCTTTGCAAGGAAGTGATTGGGTGTGCAATATTTGAGTTCAATAAATCTCCTATAGTATCCTGCAAGGCCCGTGAATGCTCTGACCTCTGTCACATTCTTTGGCGCTGGCCATTCTCTATTGGATTATATCTTCTCAGGATCCACTACTATCCCATCCTTTGAAATGATATGCCCCAAATAATGAATTTTCTTTTTATAAATGAGCACTTGCTCAACTTGGCATACAACTGATGCTCCCTTAATACTTGCAACACCATTCTGAAATGATGCTCGTGCTCTTCTTCTGACCTGGAATATATAAGAATTTCATCCAAAAAGACAATGACAAACTTATCTAAATATTCTCGAAAAACACCATTCATTAAGCACATGAAAACAGTTGGTGAATTTGACAACCCAAATGGCATCACTATGAACTCATAATGACCATACCTTGTCCTAAAGGTAGTCTTGCTGATATCTTCCTCCTTAATCCTTACCTGATGGTGTCCTAACCCGAGATATATCTTTGAAAATATCTTTGCATCCTTCAAGTGATAAAAAAGGTCATCAATCCTTGGTAGAGGATACTTGTTCTTAACAGTCACTTTATTCAACTGTTTGAAATCAATGCACAATCTTAAGACTGCATGATCTTCCAAATTTGGCACCTTATCTCTAGGTGTCTCTTCCATATGTGCTGCAAATATTTGACACCCTTTCCTGTAACATTTATTCAGCTGCAATGATGAAATTTCTCTGATGGTTACTGCTCTGGGAATTCCCTACACTCTCCTTAGTTTCCCTTCCTCATCCAAGCAAGTAAATTTTTTGTTATGATAGTCTAGGAGAGCATGATGTTGGTCCAACCAATCCATCGCAATTAGACATTCATAGGAGCCTAAAAGTAAGATGTTCAAATTTTCCTTGGTTTTCAGTCCATTCATGTCCATAAGACATGACTCAACCATCTCATTGACTTTTCTTTTGGCTCCAATAGCTAGCTGCACCAACCAAGATTTTCCATGCTTGCTTCTTGGAAAATGTAAACTTTCCACCATCCTAGGATCTATATAACTATGACTAGATCCTGAATCAATTAAAATAACAATGGTTTGATTGTTGATCATAGATTCCACCTCAATCATATGTGACAGATATTCTACTTTCTTGTTTTCCATGGATGCATAGATCCTTGGTACATTTCTTCTGATGTCCTCCACCATTTCAACTTGTTGTACATTGTGAACAGTTCTCCCTTTTTCACCTCTATGAGGACAATCTCTATACATGTGATCTCCTTTACAACCCCAACATTGAACAGGTGGTTGCCTTGGCCTTTGACCCCTTGTTTCAGTCACTCTGGGCTCTCTAGGAGCTTGTTGTCCCTATGGATTATTTATGAAGAATGGTGGCTTAGATCCCTTCTTCCTCTGATCCATCCTGAATTTCTTTTTTTATTCCCAAGCTTTTTGGAAAGTTTGAATTGCTTTTTGTTGTTCATAAAGCCATTTAGCTCACCTTATGGTCTCCTCCAATCTCTTTGGATCATCATACTGTATTTTTTCACTGATGAATGATGGCAATCCACTCAAATACCTTTGAATCTTAACTGTCTCATCCTTGATGAAAGAGACATACTTCAGAATTTCTAGAAACCTTCTCTCATATTCATCAATGGTCATACTCCCCAGCTTGATGTTGAAGAACTCTTTCATTTTCTTGTCATAGTATCTTTTAGTCAAGTATTTCTTCTCAAAATACTTCTTGAATTCCCTCCAAGTGACACTTTTCTCTTTAATGTGTTGCACCTGCACAAGTTGATCCCACCACATGGATGCCTTTCCCTTGAGTTGATAGATGGTAATTATACCTTCTACATGAGAAGAATAATTATGCAATTGAAAATACTTTCTCATGCCCAACAACCATGTTTTTGCATCTTCATCCTTTTTGTGCTCACCATCAAATGTAGGAGGCTTGATTTTGTTCATTTATCCTCATAGTTCATCCACCCCAGATCTCTCATTATTTTTGAAAGGGGATGGACTTGAGTTGCTGTGTGATCTCTTATTGGAATTCCTTGGGGGGGGGTGGTGATTCCTGCTAACACTTTTTTCTTTTCTTTTCTCATCATGAGACCTGTGATTTCTTGACTTGCTTGAGCCACTCTCCTTATCCAATTTATTTTCTATTATGTTGAAGATCTTCAATAAATTCATGTTGAAGTCATTCTGCTTCTCCTTGTCTTTCATAAGCCTTTCATTATCATCTTTATGGCTTTGGACATCCTTTTGCAAATTTTTAATGGTCTCTTCCATATTCATGTTTTCAGCTCTTCCTTCTCCATGTCCATTGGAGTTTGTTCCTTCAATGCTCAAATGAACATCCATCCCTCTGCTCTCATATTGTTAAATGTAAGTCCCTTGTGCCTCTTACATTCCTCTAGACTCTAATATGATCTTGATCGGATCTATTTTTTGTTAACTCTACAAAATGTGTAGCCAACAAATCTTTGTTAGGCTAACTGTTTCAACAATTTCATGAAAATATGAACCATTTTGGTTCAATAATATATCATAATCCATTCTTCTGATTTACTAAAAACTTGAATGCCGAAACCAATTTTCTGGGTGGCTATTTAGATTCCATTTTTCAATACCTTTCCAACGCCTACTCACATGCTCAATTCCGAGTCTGGAGCAGAAAGTTATGGTCATTTGAAATTTTCCCATAAACATTTTTGTTCACACTTCCACTTGGCGCAATTCAGCGTAGTAATTATGCATTTTCACAATTACGCCATTGCAATTTTCATATGATCTCAATTGGGTTTCTGCATAAACATATTATGGACATTCTTTCCAAGTTTCACCTTATTCTGGGTTCTAGAATGCTAGTTACAACTTGCTGAAGTTCTAAGACAAATTGTGTTTTTGGTCTGGGATGCTACAGGTGCCTTATTTTCCATATTAAACACTTTTAACATGCCCGGAAATTTAATTAAGCTCTTGGAATTTCTTCTATGGATCAATATATTTCCATTGACTTCTCCTGCACCTCAATCTAATACCGGAACATAAATTTATGGCTCTTTGAGTTAGATGGGTCTTAAAATTTACCCTTCACTATTTAAGTTGTAACTTTCTCATAAAAGATTTGTTTGACAAGCAGTTTACACCATTAGAAATTTCTATCCGAGATCTTTCATTTCAGCTATAGAGAATTTTTTGACTTGCTAGAAACGATCTTAAGGCCCTCAAAAACGCGTTGCAAAAAGATGACGTTCAAATGATATAAAACGTCACAGAAAATCATTGGTTTTCTCCTTTTATTCACCTTCCAAATGACCCCGCGAGCACAAATTTCAACCTGTAAACCCATATTTACCATGCGCAGCAACAACACAAGGAAAATCATTCTTCATACACCTTAAAACC
>ML848020.1:0-19430 GCA_009831015.1 Picea engelmannii | reverse complement strand
CAAATCAAATGAAACATCATAGTAAACATATCAACCCAAAAGCACACTCCCTGACTCAGTCCGGAGTCCAAGGGGGTTCTACCGATGCCTCTGCATCCTCAAGGTCAAAAACCCTGCACACTCAATGAAACTGAGTCAATAGCCCCTGTCTACATCAAATAGTAACACATCATGTCATCTGTCAATCACATCATAATTAGGTATAAATGGTCTAACATCATAAAATTCAAGATCGTTTGCAAGCAAGTGTCCTCAAATAATAAGTTTTCTCAGTGCGCCAGAGCGGGATGTCACGGCACTTTCTAGCTATACAAACAAGTGTTTTGTATAAGATTTTAATCCATGACCCAAACATGTATATCTCTTTAGGACCATTCATTATTTTTAACATATATATACGTTCATAAAATATCATAGGATGCTAGGAATTTATCTTTCCAGTGTTTTCTCCTAGGGGACCCCACCTATTATATATATATATATATAGGATTCTCAACTCTTTGTGATCTCTTATAATGGGTGACGAATCATGAGTCAATAGCTCCAAGCAAGTAGAAACTATTTTTATATAAGTTGCATCATCCAAATCCCATGGTAGAAGGGATGATAGGAATTCAAGGAGTGTAAGCAGACTTCTTCATTTGCTAGGGAAATCAACTAGAAGAGATCATGCATATTCAGGGACAGAGAGCAGCTCAAGTGTGTCCCTTGTTAGAAGGTAGTGGAGAAGACTCGAGTTATATATTTTGCAAGGTGAAATCAAGAAACTCAAGACATTGAATTTTAATGGATAGCATAGAAAGGGAGAAGAGGTTGAATCCTAGTTGTTAGGAATGAGGAAATATTTCCAACTGGGTGATTACCCATCAAGTGTAGAAAACAAAATTGCAACCTAACACCTTCAAGGAAAATAATCCATGTGGTGGGATTAGCTTAAGTAGGCCAATCACCTAAAGGAGAAGAAGGTCTCATGGAGATGGTTCAAGGGATATTTCCAGCAGAAACACTTGTCAAAGAATTATTATGATAAGAAGATGAAAGAGTTCTTTGAACTCAAATTGGGAAGCATGAAAATGGAGGAATATGAGAGGATATTCTTTGAATTGATTAAGTATGTTGGCTTCACAAAGGATGAGAAGGTTAAAATCCAAAGGTTTCCGAGTGGGCTACCTACTTTCCATAGGGAGGCCAACCTTCAAAAAATATAGGACTGGAAAAATGAAGGGTAAGATGGAACAACTCTTAAGCATATCAAGGGTAAGGGTAAAATGAAGAAAGGTGTTAAGCCACCTTTTTACAAGAACAACTCTTAAGCATATCAACAAGGAAATTCAGTTCGAAATGAGCCCAAGATGGTAGATTATTTTGGGAAAAGGCCAAGGCAACAACTCATAATATGTTGGGGATGTGAGGGAGACCACTTGTATAGGGATTTCCCTCACAAAATAGAAAGGATGAGGATTTTTCACAATATTTGGAAGGATGATATAGTTGAATACATGGGAAGAAACATGTCAAGGATTTATGTGGCCTTGGAAAAAAAGCAAGTAGAATACCAATCCCCCATGATTGAAGTAGAAGATAAGATTAATAACCATCCCATATCAATTTTAATTGATTCTGGAGCTAGCGATAGTTACATAGATCCTAACCTTGTTGAAATATTTCACTAGAAAAGAATCAATCATGGGAAATCTTGGTTGGTTCATCTAGTCATAGGGACTAAGAGAAGAATCAATGAACTGGTTAAAGATTGTCCAATAGACATGAATGCATTCAACACAAAATCATATTTGAACATCATACCACTTGGGTCATATGACTATTTGATTGGTATTGATTTTTTGGACAAGCACCATGATGTTCTAGACTGCTACAACAAGACAATCACATGTCTTGATGAGGAATGGAAGCAAGGGAAGGTTCAAGGTATCCCAAGGACTATATTTGTTAGAGATATTTTAGTAATAAAGTTGAAGAAGAGTTTCAAGAAGGGATGTCATATTTGTGTAGTCCATATGGAAGAGGTATCCAAAGATAAAATTCCAAATTTTGAAGGCCATCCAATCTTGAAATATTTTGAGGATGTATTTAGGGAGATTCCATAGTTTCTATTCAAAAATGGCATTGATTTCTCCATTGATTTGATGCCAGGAGCTGACCATATGTCCAAAACTCCTTATAGGATGGGCACACTAGACTTGAAAGAGTTGTGAATGCAGCGAGAAGAACTTAAAAAGAATGGGTATATAGCCCCAAGCGTGTCACCTTGGGGTTCCCTAGTTATCTTTGTGAAAAAGAAGGATGGCACCTTAAGTTTGTGCATTGATTTTAGACAGTTGAATAAGGTCACCATAAATAAATAAAAATATCTTTTGTCAAGCATAGATGCTCTATTTGATCAACTGAAAGGTGAAATAATATTTTCTAATATTGACTTGAGGTCAGGCTATCATCAAGTGAGAATAAAAGAAGAAGATATCGACAAGAAAACATTCAAGACAAGGTATGGACATATTGAGTTTGTGGTGGTGTCATTTGGGCTATCAAATGCATCAATTTTTTTTATGTGCCTGATGAATGGAGTGTTCAAGGAATACCTGGACAATTTTTTAATTGTTTTCTTGGATGATATACTCATCTAATCAAATTCAAAGGAGCAACAAAAAAAAATTAAGGATGATTCTAGAAGTTTTGAGAGATCATCAATTGTATGCCAAGTTTAGTAAGTGCATTTTTATCAAACGAAGATTTGTTCTTTGGGTCATATTATTTCAGAAGATGGGATAGCAATTGATCCTGAGATGATAGAGGCCATTAGAGGATGGCCAGCTCCAAGAAATGTTACATAAGTCAAATTATTTATGGGACTTGTAGTTTATTACCAAGTATTCATAAAAGGTTCTTCAATGATTGATTGCAAGCCTAATTACTTCTTTGGAAATGAAGGGAGTGAAATTTGAATGGAATTTCAAATATGAAGATATTTTTCAACAGTTAAAAAACATTTTGAAAAGTGTGTGAATCTTGAATATTGCATACCCAAATGAATATTTTGTTGTGTGCATTAATGCATGCAAGGAAGAGCTTGGTGGAGTCCTCATGCAAAATGAGCATGTGGTATGTTATGATTCAAGAAAATTGAAAGAACGTGAGAAGAATTATTCCACGCATGATTTAGAAATGATAGTGATTATTCACACATTAAAAATATAGAGACATTATCTCATGGGTAGAAAATTTTAACTAATGATAGACTATTGTGTTCTGAAATATTTGTTTGGACAACCAACACTAAATGTTCGACAAACTAGATGGCTAGAATTCCTTAGTGAGTATGATTTTGATATAAAGCATATCGAGGGAAAAGAGAACCAAGTGGTTGATGCATTCAAAAGGAGAGTGCACAACTTGTATGCTACAACCATTAGCATGTACAGGACTGATTTAAAAGACACAATTTTAAAGGTTGCAAATTCATATTAGCATTGTTTGTGAATAAAAGAAACATTACAACAAGGTAATGTTCAGCATAAATTTAAATATTTTGAGCTAATAGAAGATGGAGTCCTCATGTACATAGAGGAAGTATATGTGCCAAACGCCTAAGAGATGAAAAATACAATGTTGAGAGAAATGCACAATGTGTCATATGTTGGGCACCCAAGATATCAGAAATCAATTGCAGATGTAAGAAGCCAATACTTTTGGTCAGGAATGAAGAAAGAGGTGGCTAATTACATGGTCGGATGTCTAGAATGTCAAAAGGTAAAAGTTGAGTATAGACATCTAGCTGGACTACTACAATCGTTTTCCATTCCTAAGTTGAAATAGGAAGTTGTTGCAGTTGATTTTATTACTAAGCCGCCCAGAACAGTGAAGAAACATGATTTCATCATGGTAGTGGTGGATAAATTAAATAATCCTGCACATTTTATTCCAGTTAAGACAACTCACAAGGAAGATAACATTACAAGAATTTACATGAAGGAAATTTCCAGTCTACATGGAGTACCCAAGACAATTATTTCGAACAGAGGCCTCAAATTCACATCAAATTTCTGGAAGGGGTTATTTAAAGGATTTGAGACAAATTTAAATTTTGATACAACATATCACCCAGAGTGATATGGGAAAACAGAGTGGACTAACAAGATAATTGAGGATATGCTAAGAATGTATGTAATGGACCAACCATCCAAGTGGGAGAACTATATCCATTTAGTCAAATTTGCTTACAATAACAGCCATCGTGCAACATTGAAGATAATACCATTTGAGGCCTTGTATGGCATAAAATGAATCACACAAGTAAGTTGGGATAACTCAACAGACAGAGCAGTTATTGGGCCAAATTTGCTAAAGTAAATTGAAGATCAAATGAAAAAGACCAGGTAGAATTTAAAAGTTGCCCGGCATAGGAAAAAGAGTTATGCATACAAGAAGATAATATATAGAGATTTCGAAGTGAGAGAGAATGTGTTATTAAAATTAAAAGTGAAAAGAAGCTCACTAAGATTGGGATGTTGCCCAATGTTGGAAGCGAGATATTATGGGCTTTCAATTATTGGAGAAGATAGGTCCAGTTGCATACATGTTAGCATTGCCTAAATACATAAGAGTTCATAATGTATTTCATGTGTTTTTATTGAATAAATATATGTCTGGCCCTAACCACATAATTGATTGGATTTTGATCAAGGTGGAACACGAAGGATACTTTTGGGTGGAACCATTGCGCATCCTGGACCAAAAATTCAAAGTTCTCAGGAACAAATCTATCAGCCTGGTAAATTTCCAATGGACCTAGTATGGTCTTGAATACATTATGTGGGAGAACGACGAGACCTTGCGTGAGGAGTACTCACAATTTTTTTTTCAATTTTGAAGAAATGGAATATAAGAATGCAAGACTCAATTTTGGGCAGCTATAGTTCCAAGAACCACATATCGAAGCTTCCTGGCCAATATGCGCTAGAAGATTTAATAAGATAATGGTACAACTCAAGGAACTGCATGCAAAGAAGGCGGTACATTCCTTGGGTTGGGAAAGTTGAGAGGAACAATAGATTATGGTTGGAACTCTTTCTTGAGTTGTGAAATTTGTAGAATTTTTATATTTTTAGTATTATGATGTAAATTTGTACATGTATATCAACATGATGTTGTCCACCGAGGATAGTGAAAAATTGTAGGGGAGGGGGAATGTAACATCCTTTTTTAA
The DNA here is from genome assembly GCA_009831015.1 of Picea engelmannii. NCBI lineage: Eukaryota > Viridiplantae > Streptophyta > Pinopsida > Pinales > Pinaceae > Picea > Picea engelmannii. Next base: position 14,206 of record ML848020.1, on the reverse strand, counting down.
TCCCCAGTTTAGTAATGTATAATGTAGGTATGATATGTGAACTTGTATATCCAAAATTGATAAATAAAAAGGTGATACCATTGTAGATGGACGTTGACATAGATATGGGGGTTGAGTTATCCACAAGAGGGGAGGATTCTAATGGGATCTTATTCATGGGTTTTAAATCCCAAACCTTTTTCCTAATTTAAATTTTTTGAGTTAGACTTCTAATTGTTCCCTTGAGTGTAGAAGGGCCCACTCATTGAATACATGTAAGAGGGTGGGTGTGAGAAGTCACATCCCATAGTTATTAGGGTAATGGGGTTGAGTACAATCATCTTGAGGAAGAGTGTGAGTCAAGTAAGCAGGAAAAAGGAGAGGAAATTTGTATGGGATTATAGGGGAGTTTTTATAGACAATTTTGTGCATGGGAGTGAAGAGACGACAAGGGATGAGAGGATTTGAGCTTGGAGGCAACAATGTTGGAATTTTCAATGGGAGTTTTTGAAGGCTGAAGAACCAAGTTGTTAGGATTTTAGAAGAGGTGGGTTGTCAAGCCTATAGAGTGAACTCCTTGTGTGATATTTTTCACTGGAACAATAAGCTTTCTACTGTAGTCTTATTGGTGGTTGACATCCCTGGAGTCCTCAGCAAAGATATTCCTATCCAACCTATGTTGGAAGCCCTAATAAAAGAATGGTACAATTTGAGAGATTTCATGTAGAGAAGGAGATACATTCCTTGGGTCGGGCAGGTTGAGAAGAAGAAAGTTGGAGGAGTTGGGATAGTTGTAGGAAAAATTAATTGGTTGTGGGAATATTGATTTGTGAGTGGACAATGGAGAAACACCCTCTTTTGTGGATTCCTAGCTCCAATGTGGGGGTGACTTGTCGTTGATATTTGGAACAACAAGTCTATGGTTGGGTGGAACATTCATCCTCTACAACTGGTTTCACAATTGTTATAAAAATATAAATGTTGTATCTTATGTCTGAGTTATATTGACGGTTTAATTTGTTGTGAATTAACTTTGTGTTTGAAATAATTTATATGTTGTTGTATGAGAGTATAGTAGTTGCATTCATGTTTTAAATTATTGATGTTAAATGTATGATAATCTTTAGCATGATGCTTTGTATTTAAATTAATGGTATTAGAAATTTTTATGGGTTTAGTAGTGGGGAATTCACAATGGCCCATATCCATATATTGACAAGTTGGAAAGGATTGCTTTGTATCCTACACATGTAATAACCATGCATATATGTAGGTCAATATCATATAAGCATCATAATAATTAATTTCTTAATATTACCAGTTATCCTCCACAAATATTTATTATTTGACTCCCAATCTAGAGTTTTCTTAAGTAGCCATATCCACATGTGTCCTCCTCAAGTGTCCAATGTCCTACATCACTTGGATCAATGAAATCATGTCACAAAATATAAGAAAAGTATCAAGGAAAGTAAATTGTTTTCATTAATATTTTGCACAATTTAATTTGTCTTCCATAGCCTTCCTTTTTATTCAATCAACTTCACCCAAGAGTCCCACAGGTCCTGTCCACCTAACACAACTCACACTTGATAAAAATGTAAGTATGCATTTGATGATTCACACATATATTTATCATAATGTACATGCCAATGAACTCAAAAATTTATATTATCAATAACAATAATTTAAATCAAGTACCTTAAATATGTCGCATATATAAATAATAATGAGAAAACATGGTCACTAACTCTTCAGTAAATCCTTGAATTAACCTCATATTCCTTCTCATAGAAAATTTAGGAAAGGAGGGGAATTACACACAACCTTTTGTCTTGACTAGTGTAGCACATGTCTCACCCAAGGTGTAAGGGACAAGATGAATGGACACCATCCTCGTCTTCCTTCGACTTATCACTAGCAATTTTTTCATGGTTCCAAACACAATGATGGAAACTAAACAAGAGGGTTGTGCTCATTGCAGAACTTAACCCAACACCTTACATCATGAGATGACAACATCCATGCACCCCTTATGTCTGTGTTCCTGAAAGCACTCCTCTCTTTTGGGAGGATTCATGGCATGTTAAGTACAGGTAAGGTTCTTTAGTTTTCATCGAATTGAACCACACTCTCCATCACCTATGTGGGCCCCTGTCAAATCATTTGATTTTCATTCTTGTGAATGTACTCCCTCACTGAAATACCTAATGTGTTAGCTAAAACATTTTGCAGGTCAATACTCATAACTCGTAGTATCCATCATTTATGGATAGAACTAATGGGGTATATAATTGCATTTGGTCCCCTAGATTTCATCTCTCAGTGTCAATGTTGATCCGACATAGTGCTTTTGTCTTTGGTGTTCTTTCCAATTTGAACACATTTCATCGCTCCATTGTAAATTCCTTCTACCCTTAAATTATAGCGACATGGTAGTTTCCACCACTTGTTTAGAGTTGAGCTTGGGATTTGGTGACAAACTTGAAAAAACACCTATATATTCTTTACACTCAATCATTTTGGATAACACTTGCATCCTTTGTCTTACTATTATTGTGGAAAATCCCCTGCTACCATAGAAAATTCCCCATTTCTACCTCTCATAAGAGTCCAAGCCATGTCTCAGTCACAGTATGAATGATCATCCTATTGGACCAACTACTGATCATCGTCCTAGTAAGCCATTGCCTCACCAATTAGCTAATTAGTCACAAGCCTCTCTTTGGGAAAATTTCTCCTTTTCCTCCTTAGCCTGTGGGTTATGAGAAACTATTTCCATTTTTTTTTACCCTCCTAAGTTCTTATGCATTACCCACCTACCTACCACTGGAAACACCACTTCTCATCCAACTTGCATGTGATAAGCATGATGTAAAATGTGATCCCAAGCCAGCATCAAACTCTCCATGAGATTCATAGTTTCCTTACTTATATATCCCTAATGGACAAAGTTTATTTATAATCATTTTTAGGCGTAACTTGTCTCCATTCTCTTCATATAAGCTTGACCTGCAGTTCACTTCCAATGTAGCCATCCCTACCCTCTCGTTTCAATCCCACAAGCCTAGTACAACAAGCTAGCCATAAAAGAAAAGGAAGGGCTCACGTACATTCAATATTGGTTTTAGGTATAACATAATGTGACTCCATTAACTTCTATTATATCAACCTAGAGTTTCCATTGTATACATCCTAACCCTCCTTTCATGTAAACCTATGAGCTACCAATATATGTTCTCAATTTGATATCTACAAATATGTATGGATCATGTGCATCTAATTTGTTGTCCATGTACTGTAATAGAATCACTCATTATTAATGATGGGGGACCCTTTCCAGTCAGTAATATAGCAACAACATGGTAAGGTGTACATCATCGATTCAATTCTAGTAAAGGGATCATGTTTCCTATGAAGAATGAAGGTCTAGATATCCATTTCTCATCATATGATCCAAATATTCTCATGATGAAAACCCTTTTTTGAGGGACAAAAAATATTTGTCATGATAGGTTTCAGAAAAAATAATTGTTATGATAGATTCTCACAACTAATATGAGGGGAGGATGACTATATTTTTGTCAATACTAGTCTTCTTCATACGTTTACTATAAAATCAACAATAGTCTACTCCATCTTCGTAAATTTTGGACACATCAAAAGAATTATGGATACATGGGAATTTGAAGTTAACGGTCTTCAAAAGAAGTGGAAAAAATGTAGGAAACATAAGTGAACTTGACCCATTTGGTTATGAATATATCAACATCACTAATATTAAAATTTGATGGAGATATGGAAAGTGGACCTTTCCTATCTGAAATTAATCACTCTTATTGAGTGAAATCCCTTTTTGGTTTTGATTGAATGTTTCATTAGAGATCGATTTTTATGATCTCTTATTCTTGAACAAAAAGAGATATATATTTTGAATTCCATTCCAATCCAAATAATGAACAAACTCTTTTCTCTCTCTATTTAGACGAAATTGATACACAAATCAAATATGTGATTGTTTCATTATGTACTAAATATTTTCTTCTTCTTTTTTCGAGGAAATATCTCACAAGAAACCCCCGAGTACTTCCCCACTTCGTGGATGTTAAGCAAGGTAAATCATCGGGCCTGATGTCCATGGCAGGCCTAATCCCAAGCAGGGACAAGAGATTTGAACATGTGACCTCCTTCGCTGGGGATAGATTCACGTCTTGCTTAGAACCACTTGAGCTAACCCTTGGGGCTATGTACTAAATATTTTGATATGAATGTACCCAACATTTTACTTTGGTGATTGTATCGATGTGAAATGAATGGAAATTAAGATGTGAAAAGAGAAAAGAAAGGGGGAAAATGAAAGAAGGTTTTTACTTCTAGATTGCAATGGTTAAATATATATAACTTATTTCTATATAAGGAGAAGAAATTTGGAGTAATTTCCATTTCATCATTGAATACCAAACAATAAAAATCAATGTTACTACATTCCAAGAAGCCACAGAACAACTTATAGGCATATCTACTGAAAATTTATCTGAATTGAATATGGGGGTGTTGATCCATTTTTTTGACCAATCTAGTATTATATGTAGTTACTATTAAGATTTATTTTGCACTTTTCTTATCCTACTTTTCTCTCTTCTCTTACATCAAAAAATTTCCAAGCACTTAGTCGTTTTCTGAAATGCACTTGCGAAGCTGCATACAACTCTTAAACTCTCTTTTAATTAACTAGGTCTGCAACCCCGCAATCACCAAAACACTTTACTTTGTTTTATTTTCGATTTTATTTTGATACTTAGTCAATTTAAAGTGATGCGTATGTGGAGCTACTCACCATCCCTTAACTATTTTTTAGGTCTCCACCTCCGTAGGTCCACATTCACTTTCCACTTTTCACTTATTTTCATACTTATCCATATTTCTCATTACGGAGAATATTTCCTTAATCCCAATCACTTTTCCATTGCTAGTAAGTATGCACATCCACATTTCTCCCAACATTTAACCATATTAGCAATTTCAATGCGGTCATTGTCACCCTTTCCTGAAGATTGTTTCACAACAACTTTGCAACTCTATGTTAAACTCTTATCATTTTCCCATACACCATTTTACACCTCCATACTTAACACCTTCCATCCATCATACCATCACATCACCATTTCCCGTCAAATTAATTACCCCTTCCACATCATCCACCACTCGTAAAAGCATAATGTCATTATTAATGCACAATGCATTGATTAAGGGTCACAATAAATCCAAGTCCCATGATAACTGATGAGATTCAAGGTATGATCTACGATTGATTGAGTTACCAAGGCAATACATAGTGGGAATTTAAATAAAATAAAAATGCCAACCTGTAAGTATCAATAGTAGCACCACCTTTGTAAAAAGAAAAAAATATGTCAAGTAAGAAGAAGGAAGAATTTTTTGGAGATACATTGAACACACTGTGTCACGAAGATCAACAACTTCAGTGGTCCAAGGCATACAAGCACTGCAAGTCTCTTCCTCCAGCTAAGAAGAAGACAAACATAACATGGACCTCCGGAATAACATTGGTAGGATGTGTTCCAGAAGTAACTGATATGAAAGATATTATTCAATGGTGTGCAGATAAATTTGTTTATGAACGGAGAATAATTCAAATGCAAGGTCATCAACCCATTCCTTCAACATTTTCTAAAATGTTATAACTCCCTGCACCAACTATGTGATTCAAGTGCGAGGAAGATGATGAATTTTGGAAGCAACATAAGGGAGGGAACATATTATTGAGAGACTATTTGGAAGATCCAACATGTAACCATAATACTTCTAAAATCGAGGTAAATTTGCTAAAATACTCGTACAGAGAATTTGCTTGGTTATTTGCCCGCATTCTCGATTTGGAAACTACTATGTCTGTAACAAGAAATGTTATATATGCTATGCATTATGTTCTGCATGAAAAATATATCATCGATTGGGGTTATCTCATCTCAAATGAAATTTATTTCCCACTGAATAACCTCAAAAAGACCCATAAATTCTATATGGCTTCTTACCTCTTTTTCGCCATTGCTTATGGCCATGTTTTTTAAGATTTTCCTCAGGAAAAACATGTGGATTTTAATTTAGAACCAGTTTATGTGTGGTATTCAATTTTATATATACGTAAATCCCAATATAGTTTCTACCCAGTTCACAAAAATTTCATCTTAGAGTTCAAAAGGCTAATATTCAGACAGATCACATCAAGGCTATCCTTCGAGGAAACTTTCTTCCTCACTAGAAAAGGGATTTATGAGTTGTCTGAAGAATTCATTGTAATTAGAATATTTGGTAGTAAGGAGAAACCTTTCCTTTTAGCATTTTATACATAAGATAAACTCTTTGTTGGAGAAGTATGCAGGAAATACAAAACTTGGGCCCGTTTCTTCTATGACAAAAGGAAAAGACAGTTTATACCCCTGCCATGGAAAATTGGGGATTGCATTGTTAAACATATAACTCACTTGAATGAGTTGGCAGGACATCATGAACAAATGGGTTTGAAGGAAGACAAACATGGTGAAGGCTTTGAAGAAGATAAAAAATTCACTACACATATGCAGTTAGTGGGGTATTCTTCACACTTCATCAAAGTTGAACAATTTCAAGAAGGTGGCGGAGATAATTTAGATCTTCAGGAACTAGCGGCCTACCAAAATTCAAACAATTCTGGAGAAGTAAATAGTACAAATGATATATACAAACAACATGACAGAGAAACAACAAATCAAAACTCTAACTTGTCGGAAACGTCTCAAAAAATCACTCCATCCAGAATGAAGCGCAAAACCAGTGGAATGGATACCAGAAAAACACTAGTTAAGGGCTCAGAAAACAATGGAGATAAAAACCCACCAAGGAAAATCCTTGAGAGAACACATGTCACATACTCTCCTATAAAAAGAAAAACAAATGTATCATTGGTGGAAACAAATGCATCAGAAGTCTAGGAAAGTCCCCATGCGATGGACATGGACGAGATCATTGAAGAACCTGACTAGTCTACACAAAGGTTGTTAGAGACAAGAAAAATAGTTGATGCTATTACGACTCAGGATCCTGAGATATTTGAAGAGGAATCTGTCACACTGCACCACGCGGCTTACAATTGTGAAACCAAAAAATTGTTGCTAGAAAAATTTAATACCAAGAATAAGAAGTCATTTGAACAATAGAAATATTCGATTGACTTGGATGGAGTAGCACTGTCTAAAATTGCAAACTTTCATGGAGCTATTGGAGATGCATTAAAACAATCAATTAACAAAATGGAAAGAGATAATTTGGAACTAAAGAAAAGGGTAAAATAATTAGAAGTTTCTTTGGTACAAGCACCATTGTTTCCAGAACCTTTAAGTTCTATGCAACCTATACTTGAATTGGAGGAGATAACTAAGAGCAGTACAAAATACAAAGGTTCATCAAGTTTATTGCAGGTCGTAAGAAAATATGTTGGTGATGTCATACAAAAAAGGGTTGATATAATTCAGGAAATTTGGGAGTTTGTCCAAAGTATTGCTATCTTTTCCTCCAAAATAGAGAATTTCAAAGAATATATGCAAGAAAAATTGGAAAATGATGAAGGATTTTTCAATAAAGTCGTAAACAAATTTTTGACCAAAGTCTCAAGTTTAAATGAAGCCTAGAGAAAGGAAAAAAAACTTCCTTCACCTTACCGAATGAAGAAAATTAACGCATGTTGGTTAGGGAGAATTAAAGAGTTAAGAGAAAGGAATATAAAGAGTGAGCTATTTCTTAAACTTGTTAGTCTTACCAAGGAATTAAATGGTCCTAATTTATTGATGGATACCATGATCTCAACCGAAACCACAGAATTTTCTGAGGATGAAGTTGAAAGATGGTTAGTTAGGTATATCAACATAAATGATTAGGTGAAAGAAACATTGCATCAATCAGATCTAGATTTAATGGAATTCGAAAGCCAACTATTTGAGATTAAAACTAAACATAAAATTACCACGGCACCTTTAAGAGAATACATTAAGGAATGATTGAACAAGGCATTAATCGAAGTTACTAAACTAGAAAATCAAGAAACAGTTAGAACAATTGTGCCACCTCAACAACAACATGCACCTACAAAGGAACCAGCCGCAAGCAAGTAGAAGATGATATTTTTTCTATTACAGTGAGTCGAACATAAACTCTATCCTTTCAGTTTTTCCTCGGTCCATTTTTTGCTACAATAATTTGTCATCTTGACTTTATCTTCATGGTATTATGTGGGATTTAGGATGATTCTTTGTTGTTCTTCTTTCAATCTTCCAGGTCTTTTCATTTTATGGTCTACAGGAGCCAATCCCAATGCTCTTCGAAGGGCAAATGCATTTTTATTTTCTTTAAAGACATTTACTTTTGTATTTAAAGACTCGTTATTATTTTTTAAACGCTAAGAGAGATAATCGGGATATTACATTACTGTATTCTCAAAGATTTTGATCAAAATCTTCAGTTACCAAATGTTTTATCTATCATAATCTTTTTGGCGCTTTATGGAATGATAATTTAAATCTCACTTTTATTTTGTGGTCCATTCCATGTTCTCTCTATTTGTGGTATCGTTAAATGTCCTAATGAATGTTGTGATTGAGATATCAGTACTTTTTATTCTATATGCATTTTATATATTCACATTGTAAATATTGTACATATGAATTTCTTTTAAAATACACATGGTCCCAAAATCTCAGGTGTTTCTTTCCTTGAATGTGAATGTAAATATTAAGTATGGTCCTTCTAAGACTTTTGTTTTGTTTCAATTTATTTTCTTGGAATACTAATAACAAGAGGAATACTACCTCTCTAAAAATGTAGGTGGATTCATATCCTCGTGAGGTTGACCTTAAGACCGTAAAACAATCTTTTAAATCAACAAAGGGAAATACCAAAAAAAATCACAGACATATTTGGCAATTTCTTCTTTAATATTTACTTGTTCAAATTGGTAGTGCATGAAGAAACATTTGCCAATAAATAACAAATCAAATGCATCTTAATTTCATGTGATAAAATTGATCACATATCAAAGCCAAAAGAGGACATCATGATCCATGAATTGTTGGATAAATAGTGAACGCAAAGTGTTATGGTTGTTTATTTCAAACACCAACTTGTAATTTCCCTACTTTTGTGCATTTACATATTATATAACTTGTGTTTATGTTTTGGAGTTTTTTTTCTTCATTATAGCATTTATATGGAAGGAAATCCAACCTATTCATTCACTTATAAGATATTTTAAAAATTAAATCTATTGATTTTGTAACTATTTTGAGAATATGCTTAAAAAAACATTCTATCAAACATACAAAATGTGCTATAAAGAAATTTGATTTTTAACCATAAATTGTTTATTGATTCTCTTATAGGCAATTCCATCTAGCACAAAAAATGCCTCTGTGTTCCAAACAACACCAACAAACACCACATGTGAAGTACTCTCGAGATCATTAGAAAGGCCTTTTCTCTTTCAACAAGGTAAGACATCAAATTCTTTGCACATAAATCTTCACAAATTCAACTTCCCAACAAGGCTCTATACAATATCAATGACATACAATTCATGCTACATAAATAAACCAAAAATGAAGATATAGATGGAACAATGACATTATTAATATAAAAACTACTAGCCCAGTCACCACTCCTTTGTCTACCTCTAGGAGCCAACAAAATGAATAATGTCGGATAAAATATGCTAAAAAAAAGAAATGAAGAGACTTAGAGAGACTTCACATATAAACCAAAACCAACCTCATGTGGACTTGCCAACACATATTCTAGAACATCAACCCCATACACATGCTTCCCAATCTTTCTGAAAATGTATTGATGCCTTGTCTAATATACATACATGTATTGCATCTATGGAATCGTATCTTGGAATTCTTACTCGCCCATCTCCAAATGAACACATTTGTACTCGATGTCATAGAGAAAATAATGGTCATTGTTTCTCCAAATGGAATAGTATGGACCCCGGTGACCAACCGATAGTCCTGTCAATACTTCCATAAGTTAAGGAAATGTTAATTTCTTGTGTTAGCCCCATATTTCAAGTTATACATGCTCGAGGTGGGAAATACAAATATAGTGGTCGCACTATCAGTTTCCCACAACAAATTGTTCAAATAGAAACTTACCTGCCACATAGAATTTCGGATATTGACATCTTGGTTTTCAAGAGACATGGAGGAAAGGGGAAATTCTATGATTGTTATGTGACAAAATCTCATGTCATCAATGCATTTCTCTACAATATGCAAAATGAAAAATATTACAATGACGTTCAAATTGACCAAAACTTGCTTGCATCACTTCCCACCACTCACACCAATGTCTCATCTCGCCTCCATTCTTTCTCTACATAAACTTTCAATTTTCTCATTGAAGAGTTGAATATCACAAATATAGAACACCATGTTGTTTTCCAAGAGAATAAACCAATGTCTTCCCTTGCATTTATATTTCCTAATACACAACGATAAATGGAAAAAATAAGAGCATTTGTTGACACTACAAATGACATTCCACCAGACACAATTGAATGGTCGAAAATTTTCCTATCACCAATCAATGAGTACAGCATTGATGACAGGCCTATTTGACATGGAATTTCCTACTCTTTTCCCCACTAGGGATTCCCTACCTCACAAACAACGCATGAGGAACATCATGCTTGATAGTTATGCAGTACGCTTGATGAGATACAATGAAAATAGGTTTAGTAGTCATCCTCATTTCAGATATTACCTCTACAATTTGATTATGTGCCATCGAAGTCAATCAACATCTACCTTCTTTTTCAAGCGAATCCAAGATCATAACACACCCACCATAATTCAAGAGTTACATGTGCACCTAAAAGAAATTCTTGCAGAAAAAATCCTATAACAAGTCATGTGCTTCAAAGCACACCTACATGGGACTAAATCATTCTGGAATGTGTGAAGGCTCAAGCTAATGAAAATGATAACACAACTTCAATTCCCAACCTTGTTTTTCACTCTTAGTAGTGAACACAAAATGGTCGAACTTGCATGCAGTTATGAAAAATGGTAGACCTATTGACCCAATGTTTCACTAACATTGGCGTACACACAATGTCATTGACCACCCATGCACTGTAGTTGCATACATGCACAAGAGGTTTTCAATATTCCATGAGAGGTACTACAAATAAATATGCACGCAAATGACTATTGGTATAGGTAAATAATCTATAATACTTGAAAGTACCTCTACCTAACCTATACATTTATATCCTGTGTACTAATAATTTCATATTCATTTTGTAGGTATGAATGGAAACATCATGGCTCTGCACATATACATGGATTTCTATGACTTGTTGTTGGCACAGGGACAGACCCAGGGTTCAACGCTCAAGAGCGCACCAACAAATCCCTAACTACCGGCCCTTTCGGCAACACCTGCGAAGCAGATGAAGTCTCACCCGAGGTAGAGGCAGGGGTGGTTGCAAGACTCAGGTGTTTGCAACCTTAGCTGGGACACAGATCTGTAATTATATCATTAATATAGCACTTAGTATCGATCATTCATCAATATTCAACCCTTATTATACTTCGCAGAAAGCACAGAGCTTCGTGGTGCACACTCGAATCTACAATATTTCAACACTTAACCATAGTAACCCAGATCAGATCTAGTAGATCAGCACTAAGCATCCTCATACACATCTAACAATCATATATATCTAAGAAGCACATAGCATAAGTGGATATATCAAAGAACATAGCATAAGCAAAGATAAACACATTGGATCACAGCACAAAGCATAACACACAGATTTACGTGGTTCACCCACACCCTAGAACTACATCCACAAGATCTTCTTCTTTATTATCGTCTTCAATCCGTTACAAGAACAAAGCCTCCAAAACCCTTCTTCACATAGGACAAAATATCTGCGCAGCTCACTAGATCCTTCTTCCTTGCGTTACAACACTTAGCTTTCTATAGAAACCTCACAGTAACTTGCACTTAGCCTTGCAAGTCTTACACAGTTCGCACAGAGCACTTATTCAACATCACATAAATGCACTACCAATTGCACTAAGAAATCATATCTACTACTTCTTACATTGACTATCCTTCTATTTATACATTACAAGAGTGGGCCTAAGCATGGGTAAGCCCACGGGCCGACATCCCTTTCCCATTACATATTCCCCAAAACCCAAAAAGGACCAAAAAGGGAGCCTGGCTTCCACAATTTCCACTTCGCTTTGTGCTTCATCTTTGACAGGCTGTCGAAGTTCCAAAAATGGTCAATTATGACCAAGTGTTCCTCAAAACTTGGTCAAGGTCCAACACTTGTTGGTGCTCCAAACATGGAAACATTAAATCAGGAAGACCCAAATAAAATCTATGATGCAAATATTTTCTTTGATAACTATGTTACAACCTGGAATCCTAGAGAAAACCATGACACACACGTGGCTATGCATCAATCCATTGAAGATAAACCTTTCTTGCTAGATACAAAGGATATATTTTCATCCAACCCACTTGAGGACTATGAACAACTCTTAAATCAAGTTCAAAGAAATACAGAGTGCACTGAGAAAACATGTCATCGTAGAAAAGGGGTTACCATTGAATGCAGGTATAAATTCCCTTATAAGGTAAAAATGGATTCATCACTCTACATTGATGAAATGGGTCAAAAGACATATCATCCAACACACAACAATGAGCATCTGAACATCTATAATCATAGCATACTCCAAACATGGAGAGAAAATGTAGATTTCCAACTAGTCCTCTCTCGATGTGCAGTTCTAAAATACATTTCCAAAAATGCTTCCAAAGAAAAGGGGATATCAGAGATCGACCACCATATGTTGACCATAATTGCATCTACATCACATCCAAAGGAACTTTCCTCAAATGTTTATCGATGTTTTCACTCAGAAACAATTGTAGATTGGGACATAAGTGCCCAAGAAACTTGCCATATGCTCCAAAAGTTATCCCTTGTCACATGCAACCGCACATTCACCAAAATCAATTTTGGTCGTCAAATATTCTATCGAGTCTCTTATGATTTTCCTAACTTATTATCTGGATCCAATTTCATTGATGCATATCTAATACGTCTTTTTTTTCTTAACCATGTCTGTTTGATTGACCTCACAAAACATTGGACATATAACCAAGCATGGAAAAATGAAAAGTGGAAAAAAGACATCCCTGCAGTTGTCCATGTATGGCCACTTTTTACTACAATACCAAACAAAGATTCCAATAACTTTGTTGAGTTATTCTATAGTGAGATACGTTTATACAAACTTTTTTGTTCCTTCTCTGAAGATATAGGTCTTCCAATAGAACACATTGTGGCTAATTGGGATATCATAAGAAATGACTACCATGTATGGCATGTTGATCGCATCCCTATCCCCACTCCTAATGAGAAAACATCTTAATATGAGGATATCCATATTAACATACAACCAAACATAGCGATGAATGAATGGTATTCTTGATCAAGGTTGGCCCCTATAAGAGATATCAACTTCATTTCTCTTGATATGTTGGGACTATGAGAGATTGACACTTCCCACTCATGCGATCAACGCGAAGTATCACAAGATACATTGGACACTACACCAAACTTCATCAACTACAATCGAAGGAATGCAGAAGTCATACAAGAACTCAATCCGATATTTCCTTCTAGAAATATGTTTTCTACACATCAACAATGTACATTCGACATAATCCTCCAACACTTACAAGCAAGAGAACCAAAATAACCATTGAAGATGATCATCCAAGGCACTGCAGGCATAGGAAAATACTACCTTATACACTGCATAAAAGACACATTATCTTCTCCAGCAACATATGGCCATAGCCCAATACTGCTTCTTGCTCCTACTAGAGTTGTAACATTTAACATACATCCAACCACTATACATGTAGGACTTAGGATTCCTATCAAGGACCTTAGGCCTTTACATGGTCAGTCCCTTAAAGTGTTCCAAGAAGAGATGAAACATATTCACTACAGTCTAATTGATGATATGAGCTTCATAAGATCTAGACTTTTTGTACAGATTTAAAGTCTCTTGTGTGAGGAATTTCTAGAAAGAAACCACTACTCATTCGGTTAACGCTCAATAATTCTTGTGGGCAA